>PNEQ01068382.1:14453-35686 GCA_003012365.1 Medauroidea extradentata | reverse complement strand
TTATTTTTTTAATATTTTAAACTATAATGTATTGGCTTGTCACCTTATTTTTCTATAACATAAGTTAAAAATCCATGAGTGTTCAAAAGTTAAAATTTGATGTGACAAATAACCGGCAATGTTTCTTTATTCAGACATTACATTTTACTATTAGGTACGTATTTTTTGATGAAATTGATACTGGGAGTTATTTAGGGTTTATTAATTGGCGAGAGAGAATTTTTATAATAGAATTTAAATTATCTTAGTTATTTCGTAGATTCGCTTTCATTTTTCGAATACAATGCACGTAATAAAAAGTAAAGTAATTAGATATGCCACTATCAAAACAATTTCCGTTAAATCTTGCCAACATTTTAATTAGGAAGGAATCAAGAAAAATTCATCGTAATAAGTGACACGGGCTCTTAAAGAATTTGAGACATTCTTCTTGTAGCAGTTGACTGAAAAACGTTAGATAATTTGTTTAGCTACTGTTTTCTAAAATAAATAAAATAAAAAATTCTGTACAGTGCTACACAGAATTCTACCTCCGAATCCGTTAACTTCCATTCACCTTCCACTAATTGAGAGTACGGTATGTTCGTCTTGGTGAAAATACGACGACCAGTACCGTAAACCGATTACTTTGAGACAGAATGAGTGACCCGAGACACTCATACGTTTTATTTTTAGACTTTCTGAGTACGAAATGTCGCTATTTGTATAGCAATCAATTTTTAAAAGCACACGACAACAAAATAAATATTTCAAGCGACACAAACTCACCATCCAACTATCACAAAGTAACCTTGGTTTACGGTAGGTATCATAGCAAAAAATTATTTTCAGTTAACTGCTTTATATATTACGTGGCTCGAGAAGCACTCGCAGGTTCGGCAGACGTAGTTGCCGAAGTCATGCAATATCAAAGGGTTTACGTGAGTCGTCTGTGATCACAGACCTGCAGAATTCAGTTAAACTAAAGTTCACTGCCCTTAACATACCACAACACAATCTGTAGTTCTATTGGCCACATGCCTATATGTAATTGTCAGTTACATGTGACCGATTTACAAGAGGTAGGTCACGCTACAAATGAAACTTTTAGCTATTTGTCAGAAGTTTTCTCCGCGGCACTCCAGGTTATTATCGGTCAACTAGAGACGTTGAACGAACCTACAGCGATATGCAGTCCATTCTGCTGGTAGAAAACAACACCAATTTTACATGTCTCTATATAATTTCTTCACGACAAACAAAACACATCAGAAGTCACGAGACATGAATTCCTGTTATCGTACTGCTCTGATTGATGAGAAACCACGAACTGCGATAGCCATAATTTACAATCGATTATCAGTGACGTTATTGCATTCAATCTTACATATGTGATACTGTGTAACGACCTTATTCAATGCGGTAAATTCGTAACCACACCACTGGTTAATTATTTTCCTTTTTCGGTTAGTCAGTTCTGTTCCACAAGTTGGTAATATTGCCATATTTGTTTTTATTGAGAAATTTAAGAGAAGTCCTCGGCAGGCGCATGAACGATGCAGTGCCGTGTCACGCGAGTTGTATCTGACGTTAAATTGATGTACATGTTCCTCAAATATAATATATTAAAAACACACAGTAAGATTCTATATTTCTTAAATACAGCATGCTTATTATAACGTGTTATTTGGGAGCTCTCAAGATGTATTTAGGTTCTAGGCTTATGAATTGTAACCGCGAATTGCCGCACTTCTTCCCGACGTCTCGGTAGACATTGCAGCCTTCACCCTGAACATGAAGACTGCGACGTCTATAGACAATGGACGCGAAAGTCGGAGAACTTAAACTGAAATATATTTTTCAGATTACAGTAGCCGCAGGTAAGTACCAACCTGACAAGTAAAACAGAAACAGAGAACCCTTCGTTTTGAATTTACACCATACTTTTTACCAATAAAACTACAGGGCCATATCTTTAAGTCACATAACAAAAATACGATTACTAAAAAAATACTGCACGAAAATCTGAAGATCTGCTCTATTATTCTTGCCGCCCCTACTAGTGTCGACCACATCGCTTCATTATATCATAGCCTCCAGCCGGTAAAAATCTTCACGCGAAGATTTCTCTTAAAATATGTATTATAAATATTTTTCCATAGGAGAACGTCAGTATAAACGAGTGGCCAATGTTATGGACGAATATAAAATGGTTTGAAAGGGTTCCCAGCAACGGCGCACTAGGTGTCGCACTGCACGACGCCGAAGCAAACAAGAGAACTAACGAGAGAGAGAGACCAGTGTGTGGTCCAGGGACGGGATGCTGCGCGACCTTGAGCCCTGCAGTTCACGGCCAGGCAGGCTGCCCACGCAAGCCTTGGCGCGGGGGCTGGTGAATGGCCCTCTCGTCAACCTGGGAAAGGGGGAGAGAGGAGGGGCAACTCCTTCGGAATCCTTTTGTCCCGGGCCCCCTTCTATCCCCCTCTTCACACACATGGCGAACAAAACTGGGCGCCACTGGGGCATAGATCTCCTGACTTCTGCTAACCAACACGAAACAGCTAGACAAGATGGTGAGGTAACCTAAACCAACAAAAACTGCATGATGACAATGGTCACAGTTCCTGGTAAAGTGAATAGAATATGCATTATACACCACCACATCTTTGGACCCCAGTGTTGCATAGCTTTGTCCATCTAAAAATAGTCTACACGTAATGTTATAGGTAGCTATATTGCCACACTTTGTGACATGCAGACGGGCGCAGTCTACCGCAATTTTCATCACCATTTTTTTTTATTTGTACCAGATATTTTTTTCTTATTTAAGACACAAAATGTGACTAAATTTGGCTCTGTGAAATTTTTTTATCTCTCATAGTTTTCGCGTAATGGCTTGTCAAAGTCATATTTTTGCATGTTTCCGTTTTAACGACTACACTAAAACCAACTGATATACCAAACTAAAAAAAAATCACATTTGATAAAGACATTGCAGGCTACAATGACATGCTCATGAAATTAAAGAATAAACATCATTTGAATTTTAAAAAATTGCTGAAACTGAAAATAAAAATTTTAAAAGTTCAATAATTTTTTTAAATTTTTTAAAAATACAAATAATGTATATTCTTTAATTTTATGAACATGTCATTGTAGCCTGCAATGTCTTTATTCACTGTGATTTTTTGGAGTTGGTTTTAGTGTTTAGTGTAGTCGTTAAAACGGAAACATGCAAAATGTGACTTTGACAAGCCATTACGCGAAAACTATGAGAGATAAAATAAAATTCATAAGAGCCAAATTTCGTCACATTTTGTGTCTAAAACAAGAAAAAAAATATATGGTACAAATACAAAATAAAATAATGATGATGAAAATTGCGCCCTTAAGATGTTACGTGTCCAGCAAAAACAATGAGACAATATTCCTTAAGAAATGTCAAGTAAAACACTCTCTTTGAAAACTTAAAAGAAATGCAATCCATTACGTGTTCCCGCCTTCTGACATGTTTGCATTGTGTACGACAGAAGGCCGGGAAAAGGTTGGCCGGTGGTGCTCGACCAGCAAGACATGTCTGTCGCCCACCGCCCGGCCCGAAGAATACATGGGGTGAGGTGAGATGGGTGTGGAGCAGCGACGGAATGATACGAGGGGACGGAAACGGGAGTTCAGCGAGAAAAACAGCCAGGCAACGTCCGCCACGTTTCCCACATGCAAAAAATTCTGTTCCGAACCCGCCGGGATCGAACATGGATCGCCTAGGTGGTGAGCGAAAGGTCTGGCCCCTCGACCACCACTGCCCTATTATCTTTGAAAAATATATATTTAATGGGTATCGATCCCTAGCCCTGTAGATTTATCCACGTCTCCTAGATAAATTTTGTTTCAGTGGATTTATCAACATGTTTGGCTTGACAGAGCATAGATAAAAACCTACTCAATTTTCTGAAATTTTCGCAACTTTAACACCTTCGTTATTTTGTAATGGAAAATAGATAACCAAAAAAAGTGACTTATTTACGGGAGTGCGAACAGGTATCGCAAAAAGTAACAGAAACCACGCCAAAAATTTCAAGAAACTATAAACTATGCGATTTTAAAGCGAAAATTTTTATACAATCTCTCTATTCCCTGATTTACAAAAAAAAAAAAAAAAGCCATACAGCCAAGCTGCTAAGGATCAATCCCCCTTAAAATTAGTCAGTGAAGAAGTAATGTAGATTCCAAATTTGAGATCTATTATAACTGCAACCTTAGTAGGCACACTCTAAAAATAGTATGTAAATTTACCAGACGTGCGTATAGGAGCGCTAAGAAAGTAGGTATGGTAGAATAGTTTCCCAGACATCCATGGTAGCACTCCTAAACCTAATTATAAAACAGTCAAATGCATACTAAAGTTACCATGACTTGCATTGTAACATTTGTAAACGTTTGCATATTTACAAGACGGAAGTATGGTTAACTCTCCCATACTGCGTCTGGGATAGTAACTTCCTAAACATTTGAGGAAGTTTTTTTACAGTGCACAGCCCACACTCAATGTTTCTTAGATTCGAGCTTGTCTGCTACACGACTGCACGCCTGCACGACTTGCACCTAGAGGATAGGGTGAAGAGTGACGCGCATACTAAGTCGTCCTTACGTCCTCGCCGCTTCCGCTCATCTTGGTCTCGGACGCGAAAAATACGGTCTTCTACTTGGCGTTAGGGCTCGGTCTTAGAAGACTTTAAAAAAAAAATGTTAAGAATAACACAAAACTATGTTAACCACGAAAAAAAAAGAAGAAAAGCGATTACAGAAAATATAATGGTGCATTCTTTCAAAAGAGCATGCATGCTATTAAATATTATTTCGCCCTTCAACGTCGTTATAAACGTATATTTCGGACTGGTGTAGCTCAACATGAGGTAGCTGGATACAAACAAAACTACGATATAGGGTCTGGCGAGTCTTCGACGGAAAACCTGCATGCCGGTTCATTAAGTGAGTGACGAAATTTTGGTCAGCGCTTAACATCTAGGTCTTTAACGCTGGCGATGATGTATGGGGCAGCGCCTGAATTGGCTGCCAACCGCTTCACTCATGATAGTATTAAGGGCGCCGTCTACCCGCGCATGAGAGGCTCAAAAGCGACGGAGCAGTAAGGTCGACTTTGAAGCGCGCATCAAATGCCGCGTAGCCTCAACGAGCCAAGCGCTGAACTAACGTGCAAGCTTCCCGCCGAACGGTTTTAACTATGGGACTTTCAGCGACAACACTATCATTTTATCTTACGCGACGAAAGGGAAAGAGTCGTTCTACAGGTCTATGATATTCAGAATATCGTGAAAATGATTACTCTTACATAAAAATCAGCGTCAAAAGTCCCGATTCGGTCACTTTCACACTCAAAAAAAAAAATACTTGTTAGGAACGATAACAGTTAATGGCAAAATTATAGACCTGTACTAAGATCCTTAAATGCTTTTCGTAGCCTAACCGCGTGACATGTTCAACGGTTTTCGAATGAAATCAGGATTGTTAAAGGTCTGCACGCCTCTTCGCGATTCTAGTATACGGCGCCCTTAAGGTAGTTTGTTATTTGTTGAAGAAGTAAATATTATTTCGGAAAACTGTCCGACATGTTCCCGTAAGGTCGAAATAACCACGCTTTGCGATAAATACTCAAGACTTACTAACTTCACTTTCCACGTGTGTTCAGTTAGGCCGGTTGGTTAGGTTCACGGAACCCCAGAAGCGTAGCTGTGAAGCAGGTTTGTGCGACAGGTCGAAGTCGAAAAGGACATGTGATGTCTGTTGATCAATCGATATTATTTTGAAACGCTATAAGACACATAGAAGACCTATGTAGACAGTGTGGGGGCCGACGACGACATGACTAGGGCAGAGGTCGACATTTTTTGTTCGAAATCGTCAAGACAAGTGTTGTTATCGTCAATACCGACATTTCGAACTTCTGTCTACGCGTGACATATGTCGGCTATTGACGGCAGCACGTTCTTGATTTCGCACAGCCTAACTGTGAAGGTGGTCAGCACACTTATAGCGGCGTCATCGAAGGCGATCCGCAAAGCTCTTGTATTTCCGTTGTCGCAGTTAACTTTGGTTGGTGAAAGAACAGTAATGGTGCTCCACTGACGAGGCGTCGACGTCTTCGTATTTGCCAACTGCTGCGGTCGGTTCTCCGAGACATCAGTTACCGACGGCAGAGCACATCTTCCCTGAACCGACTATTATACGCAGCATTTCTAATTATGTCAGTTACTGAACACTTAACCAGAAAAATATAGCTATTAAATAACCGTAAAAATGTATTCCCGTCACGTGCAATACAAACAAAAATCAGTTTATATTTGGAACATTCTCGAAATAAAGGTAGGCCTAAAAGATTTAGTGAAGTATTGTGAACATACGCGGCGAGCTACGTCACATGTCCACCCCCTTCACACTACCAACATCCTCGGACCCCTCCCTCTCTCTGACGTAACAACTGTCGGGGAGGCAAGTCGCAGCCGTACTTGGAAGAACGCGCGCATAGGCTATCATCGAAGGTTGCCCTGACATCTGGAAGTTTCGCGGTATCATGTCCCATTCCTTAGCTGTGAGAATGATCTGGGCCGATCAATGAGTTGTGGCGTTCAGTCTGTGAGTGTTAGTAGCGGATTCGACAGAAGACGTCGTTGACAAATACGACGATGCAGGCAACGAATGGCATGGGATGAGCACATCAAGAAGCTACATCATGGCAAGGCATATGGCGACAGAACAGTTGGGGCATGGTTGGCCGATGCATTTGCAGGTGTGAGACGGACGAGGTTAGACATAACTGCAAATAGTGAGAGATTTTAGGAAATTAACGTTTAAAGAGAACAGTTATTTATGTAATCTTTGGACTGTTGTGTGTAAGACAGCCTGTATATAGAAGGGATTTGAGATGTTCGGAAGATTAACTGTAAATAGTAATTGTAAATATTGATCTACAGAGTTTTGAATCACGTCTATAAGTTGATAAGTGTTGTACTATTACTGTAGCATATTACAAAAACGTCTGTAATTAATAAAGAAATGTAATTTATTCTTTGGTTGATTACGTCCTCCATCCCGATCGAACCTCACGCCCAAGACAGTAAATATGTAACAGTATTATGAGACCAACATGTTAAGAGTTGCGACTGAAGTCTCATGCAGGCTAACCGACAATTGCACGTAGTTTTCACGCACGTAGCTCTAAACTGGCGCGCAATGTTGCCAGAATAAGTAGGAAGAAAAAACGAAACACTGTTATACGGCGTAGTAAAATATTTATGTCATGTAGGCCTACAGAATGGTACATCGTACCTAGACGAAAATTACGCTTCGTGCATCTGTATCTATTGATTCAGTTTATTTAATGCACAAGGGTAACAAATAATTGTAAGCAATGGTACCTAAATTGCGTTATGCCTGACTTTTTAGACGGGCATTCAGTACCTGGAGTAATATGTCGCTGGCCGGGGGGTTTTCTCGGCGGTCTCCCGTTTCCTCCTATATTTTCATTCCAGCGCTTCGCCATTGTAGGGCCTCGTCCCATGTCATTCTTCGAGGTACGCAGATGCTTACGGGCACCCAGTAATAAACCTGCATTCGGGGTAAGGTACCCTGGCCCTCGTACGGATTTAGTACCTGGAGTACTTCCAACGATAATACGTCCTCAAAGCTAGGAATTATTGATTGGACACGCAACAGTGTTGGAGCGACTACAGCTGCCGGAGTACTTGTCAGTCCCCCTTCCACCAGAATACTCTGTGAACGTTTTCCCGCCACATTAAATCCCGCGAGCTGGCTTTGCACGCTACACCGAGCATCATTTCTCAGCTGCTACAGCTGGTATCCGGCCCAATTAAACTGTGAGCCAATGGACCAGTCACACGGCGCGCGTTCTTGCCGGCATGACACGTCCAAACAGACAGGAGGTTTGTAAAGGATCCGGCTCTGTCCGTAGAGAACCTCAGCTGGCACGACACCAAGGATCCATGCCAAGTAGCGGTGTTATTTATGGTTTCATCCCCTCGGGGTATCGTAGAAACTTCAAGACGCACGCCCTTACAACTCGCCGCTCAACACGTACTAACAATACGTTTACACCTGCTGGTTAGTGTACGACTGTTGTTTCTCGTAGTAGCGTTAACACTGGTTGGGTTTATACATGGTGTGAAACTGTAAGTGTTTACAATTATACACACAGCAGTGTGTACGCTAAGATGAGCAATTTGATATGTGGCACCAGGAGTAGGGAAATATCCGAAAAGCACTGAGTTTGTATTATAAATATCGAGCTAGGAGTATGTTATTAATCGGCCTACTGGTCAGCTGCAGCTACAATGTAAGAACAAATATATAAATATAATTGGAAGTTTTCAACCCATACACAATATTACACCATGGTTCAGCTTAGAAATAGAGAAAATTGTCAGCATTGTTATTACACAAGTCTAGAAACGTCGGTACATATTTAACTGTCTCATAAAATACGTAGGAACGCTACCGTTGATGAATGGAAACATTTTACCACGACTACCTCCATAACGCACCTATATACATCGGTGAACTACGTTTACAATTAACTTTTATAGCGAGTTTAATCAGGGATAAGATAATCCCGGAAACGTTACTGCGTAAAATGGTAATGATTTGCTATGTGAAACAAACTGTCTCATTTACATCAAACCAGTTACGTACGTTACCTCACATACTTCCCTAAAGAAATTTTGTTTTGCACGAATTGTACAAGTGCTTTGTTATTGTGTATTATTTTGTATGTTTCTACTGTCCTAATGGTCTGGTTTTGTAACGTTCTCGTGATAAAATGGAAAGGAAAAACGTGATTCTGAATCAATGCAAATTACAATGTTCTGCTATAGTATCATGCTAACGGCACAAAACAGATGTGAAATTTAACGGGACCTATAGCACCGCCAATACAAACTTCTTTAGCATTTTTCTGATATCTTCCGTCTTCGGGGGCCACATGTGTCAAATGTCAAACTGCTCGTCTCTGCTCGTCTCAGCATGTTAGTTGTAAACAGTTATCGTTACATCCTATATAAGCATGCTGCCCCGGCAACCAATGACATGCAAAGCGCCAGTCGTATGGCACCCGAACGTTGAGCATCTCACCCCTGATTTGACAGATTTCTGAGCTAGGCGCCCTTAGGAAATCTGCCAAACCCTTAAACGATGACATGGAATGAAGCCCCAAGATGAATAAGTTATTCAGGCTTCACGTCGCGTCTACAGCAAGGTCAATAGAGACGGTGCCATACAAACTGACGAATAACCATCCCATCATTCGCCTGGACCGATTTGAGGGAAAACATAAATCTGGATCGCAGTAGCCGGGAATAGAACCCGGGACGTCCCGAATGCGAGTCCAACGTGTTTACAGTTTCGCCACCTCGCTCGGTCTCTACGGTAGAGTGAGAGTGAATGAGAGAGTTTGGTCAGCGTTTGACAGCGAGGTCTTTAGCGCTGGTGAAGGGTGACATGAGGTAACTATGGAGCAGCACCGGAATGAATGGGCGGGGAAACGGGAGATCAGCGGCATCGTCCGGCACGATTCCCACGACCCCGCCGGGAATCGAACCCGGATCGCCTTGGTGGGAGGCGAGAGATCTGACCCCTCGGCCACCACGGACCCTCTACGGTAGAGAATCGACGGAATGCGAAAGGCGGAGAAACGGGAGTACCCCGAGAAAAATACCGCCAGCCAACGGCAACGCCCTCCATGTTACCCATCATGCGAAAAATCGGATAGTCTTAGTGGGAGGCACGCTCTCTAGCCACTACGATAACCACGGCCCTAACGTAGTCTATATATCACTCAACACCCACGAGAAAAAAAATTAATTTTGTCTTGGTATGATTCACATTTACGGATGTTTTCACGTCGGAGTGGAAGTTTCCTTCTTTCTACCATTTATAGCCTGTCTCAAGTATGAATTCCGTTTTTTTGGCAGTTCTGAAGGCCATCATGTGTACCAATTTCTACAGGAAAATACTTATAATGTTGATAAATTGCAAGTTTGAGAGCCAGCTGAGTGTGTTTGTACAAAACACATTTTTGGCACAGGGAAACACTGTTAATTTCATGGAAACTGCTGTAAAAAAGTGGAAATCTTTAGTGAGACAGACTATACCTACACAAATTCTATGTTTTAACTGTGCACCTGAATAAGGTAATTCTACTACAGGTTAAAAAGATCAATGTTAAAAGTTTGTCACAGGGAAAATTTCTGCCGCTTGAGCGCTGGTATCGGTAATGGGTACAAGCTGACCAATCACAGAGCTTTCCTGAATTTAAAGTTACAGTAAGTTGATAATTTTAAAAGCGAAATTGGTTTACTTTTAACTTTAAGATTAAGTTTAATTACTTTTGTCATTTTCAAGCCTATTTAAATTTAATTTTACTACAGTTTCGAATTGTTCTGGTCTCTTAGCAATAGCAGCAAAACTAGCGGGAGAAGTGTTCCCTGTGCCAAACTCTCCCATAAGAAAACACTTTTTTTTTCTTCTAACCTGTAGTAGAACTAACCTTTACCTGGTGTGCATTTGGTACATGCGAAAACAACCCGAAATGGCATTTTCACCGTCATTTTTAACCTAGAAAATCCGTCGTAGGACACCAGAGGAATACTCGACATGTTTATCACTACGCCCAAGAAAATAGGGTCGCGTTTAAGTCTCATAGAGGCTACAATATATCCGACGTGCGTGCCTGGTTCACCCTTACCACCCCGGCGCCACAAAACCCCGGGCAAACAAAATATCTCCAACTAGCCGGCGCCGTTAAACTCTGGCAGCCGAAATTGCATTGTTATTGATTTTTAGTAACTGTTTTTCAAGAATATAACAAAGCCGCCCAATCCCAGTGGCATAAAATGACATTACAGTAATAGCAAAAAATACCCAGATAACTTCGTAAGATTACTGACATTCCGTGTGGCCAATCGTAAGTTTTTTCTTGAATTTACAGCATAAAAAATTTGTTTTAAACTTATAAATGTATGCTTATAAACAAAATGAAGAACACTCGAAACTATTTTTGAATGAACAACATTAATAAAAGACAAATGTTTCAAACTATAGATTTATGTAAACAAAAGTAAGTTACAGATCTAACGGAAACCATGTTTGTAAAACAGTCACATTCCGTAATAGAATAGTGTATTTCCATGAAATGTTAATATACTATATGTAGAAACATATTTAAATTTACATAATTCTTTAACTGCTTTATAATTTTCTATTTTCTATTTTTATTTTAGCAGTTGTGTAATTCAAAATACACACACTTGGGTGACGATATTCCTTACTAAGATTTTATAGAAGCAAAATCACATCGCAATCACAAAGAATTATTTTGCTACGTAGAAGAATTCGTGCGAAAGCACAGCATATACTCAATATAGACGTCTCCAATAATGATATGGGTGTGTAAAGGAAGTGGTACGAGGCGGCAAACAGCGAGAACAGACGTTATCTGACTGCACCGCTCCACAGCAGGGCTTCCCACAATGATGACGTCACGATGATGGACGGAATTTCTATCCTGGTCGGCTTTTCTATACTCTTGCAGCTCAAAATATACGAGACGGGCAAAGTCAAAACTATGCTACAAACGTGTTTTGCACTTTGTTGGACTATTGAGTCACGTGCGAAGAACCTTAAAATGTTTTCCGAGAGTTTTTTTTTCTCATGAAAATCTTTTTCTGTTCACAGGTTTCAGGGGTATTAAAATAAATGAAAATTATATATCAATGTGCCTCGCGCTGAGATGGACCAAACCGTCAGTAGTGGCATACGTGTATGTAAAGATTCAATAAGAAATGCTATAAAATTTACTAAACATTGTATGTTCGCATGTTCAGCTAGAGAGTTCCATGCAAGTTCAGTAGTTTGCCGTACAGGCGATACGACTGTAAAATCAACCCGTAGTACTCAGTGATTTTTGTTCCCCTATTCACAAAACACACACGCACGCCTTTCACTAATTGGCACCTCAAATAATAATGAAATTCTTTCGTGTTTTCCAACAAAAACTTTTCAATAACGGTGCAATTCAAGAGTTCCCTACTGCTGCACAACTGTTCGATGAAAACATCAAGTGCACAAGAAAAGGAAAATGAAAACGACTTCACAATAACACGTGTGCCCGAGAACACAAAGTGGCAACTGAACTTTCAACTGTTCTTTCGAATGGAATAAAACACTGGGCAGTTCTTGTATTTTAACGGTAATAACATGCTGCTGTCATCAAACCAACAGATAACAACAAATCGCATTTAACTTATGTCATATATACTCTGCCAAAATAACATCGTAATCGAAAACTTGAACTCTAAGCAATTATTTTAATTCCCTAAACCAAAATCACCTGACGGAAACAAATACCACAAAAAGGTAAAACATTATAAACAGTAGAAAAATTCACGTTTAAAAAACGAAAAAAGTTACAACCAAAATATTTAATAGTTAGGTACAACATTTGCGCAAGATTATTTTTTGCACTCCGGCTTTTGTGATTAGCATTTTGCTGTCGGTTGTTTCTAGCATATTTGGTTTTGTTGTGTTGTTCCAAGGAAGAATATTTCGCCGACCTGTAAAAAATTTACTAAGATTTTATAAGCAGCATTCTATATTCACAAACAATCTTCCCTTCCACTCTATGCCACGTCTCCTCGTTTAAACAAGAAGCTACATCCCCTGTCCGCACCGGTCCACACGGTGTGTCAACATACAACTCTTCTGCCGTTTCTCTGGGCAGCCTGGATGGCAACACAGAATATTGCGACAGTGTTGGTTTCAGCCTATTGGCAAGACGAGCCAAATCACGGCGGAGGCACATCTCCTTTTTACTCGTCGAGGAAGAATGCAACTTCGCATAAACTAGCGTTTGGGATAGTTTACGCCGTCTTGCAAAAACCTTGAATTGCCTGCAGGTGTTTAAGACATAACCTGGTCACATTACTAAGTAAACCTATTTGACTCTAGTAGGTTAATAATTATTATAAGCGCCTTACGACGTGGGCTGCAGTATCTCTCGCGCTCCGCCGACAGTGTGGGCGCGCAGTTCTGCGAGTGACGTCACACGTCATGACTGATGTCCCAGGTTAGATGTCATGTCAGGGCTTCTTGTACTTGGAATGTCCGCCCAGCACTGACTGCACGAGCTGACACGACGGCGCATGCCTAACAATGATTTATCATCTCCAGTAAGACAGAGATACTCGCGATATGCTGCATCACGTTCCTGCCGAGTGCGCTCCTCCGCGTGCTTCGCAGTCCGCAATTCCACAACTGCCCGTGCCGGTTTGATTCAAGACCCACGCGTCACCAATCAAACGTCAGCTAATTATCTATGTATAAGTTGTTTACGGTAAAGTTAGAACTTTTAAACCCCTGGTTTTACTTTTAGCGAATTTGTATCTTTCCGCTACTTACTAACATAAACAATGCAGAGTAGCTTAATAAAACATTAACCTCCTTTGAATATATATTTCCAGATTATTATGTTTAGCAAGGCTGTATTCAAAGCTATTCGCATCACGATAACGTGAACAATCGACATAACTTCATCACACGCCAAAGAAAATGCTTGTACTTTTGATTTAAGGCACCCGACTGGCTGGACATGTTTTGCGAGTCCGAGGCCAAAGAGGACGTAAGCACTATGGGCGACCTAGACACGTAATAACTGAAGTATTATGAACTTTAACCCACAAGAACGTTCATATTTAAAAACAGACCGCGAAAACATTCCTTGCCATTTTCACTTACGAATAAATAAGCTAGATATTAAATATAGCTAGGAGATCAGGCGAACGCAACGCTGTGTACTAATGTAATGTATATGTTCAACGAGTCACTAGTATTTAATGAAGAAGACCAGCTGGTAATAATACTTTCAGACTATGTAGTCACCAGAAAGTCGACAGCGTTGTTACAGTGAATGCGACAGTACCTCCTGTGACGCTGTTATGTTGTATCGCTGTTGTAACCACCACTTCGAACACCTCTTGTAAAGTAAGATTTTGGTCAGCGCTTTAGCGCAAATCTCGTAAATTTTGTTAATTCACTGTAGTACCGTAATAACTAATAATTCCCGGTCATTTTCTGAGTTACTTTGACCATTGAAAATGTTACGTTTTGGGGCATTTTGTAAATAAGTAGATAACTGGAATCTTGTGATAGAAATAATTTATTTGATACAGATAATTAACCTTTTAAACTTTCTTTACTGAACGGCATACAGACCAAAATTTTGACTGGAAAATGTTACCCCACATAGTCAAAGTAACCCCTGTTTTCGGTATGTAATTAATAAAAGCTGTGCGGTATTCGCGTCGCCTCGATTTTCGCCAATAACCTTCCACAAATACACTTTTGCCCAACCGCAATCCATCACACTTCACCTCCAGTATCCCTTAACCGAATTATGGTCACGAAAACTGACTGTATATTTAATACTTAAAATTTTATTTTGAAGTCTTATTATTCTGCTTTTACTGAATATGTCGCACTCACTCCTCCCACCATTTTGTATTCCGTCAACATATTTTATCTTTCAAAAATTAGAAGAAAACGTAATTTATCAGCCCACTCCTCGATTAGCACCCTCAAGACTTTACTAAAAGTAATGATAGACAACATCTGACCAGTACAACCACTCGGCAACTGAATCACCAACCGACATCGCAAAACCTTTCACTCCTTCAATTACTATTCCAACCTGTAGCATTTTTTAATTTTTTAAACCTCCCTCCGACCCTGCATTCTCCTTAATTATTTTACTTATTTACTTACCTACATTTCTCCCACTTCCCCAAGTAAGAGCTCAGTAAACACATTATCTTACTCCATCCATATAATTAAATATGCTCCACTTTCCTCGACTTAATAGTTACTATGCGATATCCAAGCCGAAACTGCGTTTGACGTTTATTTTTACAAGTGTAGCCAAGACATTTAAAATGGATAGAGCGCCAAAGTAGTGAATTGTTATGATGGTCGTAAAAAAAGTTGTCCTCGCGTATTATCGAAAATCAATGCTCGACATTCTGTAGATGATACTTTTATACAATTTATTACATTATGGCATAGTCTCAAACTTTCATATTTTTGGAGCACTGGCGGTAGAAAAGAAAAAAAAATCCTTTCTGCCGTTGGCGTTTCAAAAACAATAAAGTCTAAGTAATAATGTAACACGGTGAACAAAAGTACCATATACAGATTTTTGAGCCCAATTGATTTTCGATAATACGTAAGAATTATTTTTTTACAAAAATTGTAAAAATCCACTGCTTCGGCACCTTTTATAACTTAATTTCGTCACAAGTAATGAAAAGATGCAAAGCAATAAATAAAACCAATTTTGCCAGCTTTTAAATACTTTTTATGGAAATATCTCTTGAAAGTGTTTCCAAACACAAAGTTGAGACGTGGTCTAATAAAGAGAATAATTTAAAGCTTTGAGGGTCACAAATGTCATTCCATGCTGCAATTGCGATAAGCGAATTTCACAGAGGCACACATCAGCCCGCCGCCGCGCCGTTAAGTAAAAAATTTTTCACTTGCCTATTATCACTCGAATGTTTCATCATCGATATAATTAGAAAAGTTCCCGGTGTTACAACATTGATACCAGACCCAGCTAAAGGGTTTGAAATTTACGTCGGCATAGTCGCAAAGTAGCTGCAGGAAAAGAAACTTCCTTCTGGACAAGCCACCGCCGAATTCTCATATGCCACCGGAGGCCGTGCAGTCACGAGACCGGGAACCGAAGTTACAATTACTAGTTCTCTGGACAGGCATTAATCGCATGGATGAAAGTATTCTTGTGCGTTCGAGTTCAAGAAGTGAGGTGACAACACAACACGTGCATCACGTCTCACCCTAGGCACTAGAATGAATAAGTGAGAGTTTAGTCAGCGCTCAACATCGAGGTCTTTAGCGCTGGAGAGGGGTGACCTGAGGCGAATATGGAGCAAGCGGACATACGGAATCGTCCGGCACGATTCCCACATATGAAAATACGGGGACCGACTCCCTAGGCACTAAGACACTAGTTACTGAATTGGCGTGCGTCTTCTCGCCTCTATGTGACATTCAGTGGTGACAATATTTTATGACGTAATATTTGGGATAAATGAACCATGTTATGCATAAAGGAACCAAGCGCTAGTTATTATTTTCGAGTAAGCAGCAAAGACATTAATTTAAAACTTACATACATTAATAACTAATATTTCCTTTAGTGGAATCCGGTTCTGAAAGACTGTCATATATGCAAGTGGAATTAAATGTCAACAATTAACTTTGAACCTAGGTTTTCTCAGCTGCGTCATAATGACACTTGGTTATTTTAAGCATAACATGGTCCAAGTGTATGTTGTAGCCGCCAATACTTTTAAAATATTCTGAGCAAAGATTATCATACCTAAAAAGGACCACAAAACACCCATTTTCGGTTGCGAAAAAAATACGCTTTAAAGGTTAACGTAGTACATGGAAAGGGTATAGGCACGTGTAACGTTTGTTAAATACTATGGATCTCACCAAGTTATTAACTCCACCATGTTGGCGGTATGACGTCACATATCTCAATGCCTACAGAGAGAGGCGCCTCGCGTGACGTCACATCTCCAAGTATCGAGCACCCACTGAAAAGCTGCCTAATTGGTTATATCGTTCCGCGAGTTACAGGCAGCCTAGTCTGGTCCGGTATAGTCGTGTGGTGTGTATGGGCGGGGCCAGGCTACGTGGACCACACGGACACAGGGATGCTGGGCGAGTAGAGACGGCAGGCAGGCAGACAGGATAGACAGGCAGGGGTGGGGCACACACGAGGCCGGACAGACAGGAATAACCTGTTTGGAGTGTTTGTGCGCTGCCGCCACCTTCGCCGTCGTCGGCTGGGTAGCACGAGCTGCCGCTGTGGACGTCCGCGTCGTCGACCACCCCTTCTCCGCTCACCGTACCTAATGTCCAGCCACGACGACTTAGGGCGATACAGCACGCGTAGGTATCACGCCTCACCCTAGCCCAGGCCTTCTCAATAGGCGGCCCGTGGGCCAGATGCAGCCCGCAGAGAGATTTCTACTGGCCCGCCATCAAAATGTCAGAAATAAGCGAAAATGTTTTGTTACGATAATTTAAAGGCTATTTCTTAATAGTTATAGTTAGGTCAATGTAATCTCTGCGTATGACAATGATTTATGTTAGACTAACATTAAGTTCAATTAAATGATTCCGTACAATGCCTATAATTATTGACTGTTTTTTTTTGCCCCCGAGTGTTTTTGGTGGTTATAAAATTGAAGCAAGTGGCCCGAAGGTACATTTAATTGAGAAGTCCTGCCCTAGCCTCTAGGCATAAGTCAGTCAACTGGCATGCAGTCCTCGCCGATACATAGCCTCTACGAGACATTCAGTGGGGACCCTGTCACAAGTTATCTGCAGATGTCTACACCGCATTTATAAGTGTTCCTATTGATGGCGTATACGTATTAACAAACATTTTAATTTGGAGTATTGCTGCAACACAAATGTTAATTCCAACAAATTATGTGTATGGCAAAACAAATAGCAATTTTCAGCGTGCACTCTGTCGGTATTTAGTTTTGAAAACGACGTGGACGTGTTTACGAAATGTAACCTAATAAGAGGTAGCTAGGATTTCTAGGACACGCGACCAGGACACTTGATCAAGTCGTAATCTACTATACGCAAGATAGTATCTCGATTCACTTTTCAGACGCAAGCAAACCTCACTGGAACCATTTTTTTTAACGACTTCAGACGGAGTCAGGTGGCACAGTGGCAGAACACTAGTCTAATATTCGGGAGAACATGGGTTCTATACCCGGTCCGGCCATCCTGATTTCAGTTTTCCATGGTATTGCGAAATCGCCCCAGACGAATGTTTCTGTTCGTAACATTAGATAATTGTCCATTCCTTCCGTATTCCAGTATGTGTGGGTCTATAGTTCCTTCTTCCATTAACTTAAACGACTGGAGTTGAAAATTTGACTCCACCCAGCTTACCTCGAGAGTTTTCGTGAGCAGCTACGTAAACACGTAGTTAAGTGCAGTCGCGGTTAGGAGCGCAGCGCACGTGCACCTTGTTACGGCTAAAGCTATAAGCCACGAGGAAAGACGTAAGCAAGAATGCGACGATGGAGGTGAGGTGAGGTGAGAAGGCACCTCGAGTCCTCGCATGGAAAGCAGGGCACGAACGATGCTATAAAACCAGGGAGACTACGTCAGTAGGAGGTTTTTATAGTCACCGCGGGATGCCTACAGCCAGACCTGCCGGGGTGCGGCTACGTCGCGTACAACCTGCACCTGGACAACCGGCAGGGTCGGCACGCAGACGCAGGCTCTCCTTCGTAACTGGAATACAAGCGAATCCTTGGGCATACAGACACGACAGTTATGTTGTGAAAAATTAATGATGTAATGAAATAACTCATTGAAATGATGCATTTGTATCTACGCACGTCATTAACAAATAGTTTACTTCAATTAAGAGTCAGTGGACCTGGTGCGTGAGGCGTGATGTAGCGTGGCACGGAAAGTATTTTATCTTGTATAACTGTTAAAAATATTCCAATGAGTTTGTCTACGAAAATAAGGCACACTTCAAACTGTGTCCCTATGATTTTAAAAATGCTGTCCGCTAATTGAAAACATGGTTACCAAGCTCCTCAAAATGCTTAAAAAAATTACTTTTCACGTTTCCGTAGCCGAGAAAATATCAACCGTAATCGGGAAACCAAATCATTGAAACACGCATTGGACTTTACCACATACTTTCCACAAATAAAATAACGGGGTCATCGCTTGAAGTCACGCCTAAAATAACGGTTTCTGCGAGAACACTGAACGCTAGTACAGTCCTTCGCGCCTATAGAGGCGATGAGGTGTTTGAAGGACGTGTTACATTTGACTTATCGCCTTCCCCGTTTCCGTGCCTCGAACAAAAAAAAAATATATATATATATATATATATATATATATATATATATATATAGCATACATAACTCTTAATATTTTAAAACAGTTACGTGTAAAAACAAAACTCTTTATGATTATAGCGATGAATAAGACCGATGACGTCACAATAAAAACTGTGCCCGTTACAAAATCAACACATTAACATGAATCTGTCTAGGAATATTAAAAAAACGACATGGAATGAAGTTGCATTCAAAGTAAAATAAAATAGTTACCGACAATGTTTGACAACGGTTCGTTATAACATTGTAATGTCAGATTATTTAGTACATTTTATCTTTTCTTACATTAAAAAACACACCAACTTGGTTGAACCAGGACATGCATAACATTCCTCGAAAGGGATCTTGTCTGGATATCTTAAAATTGTTATTTTCATATAATGTAATAAATGATCGTGTAACTAACATGATTATTTTTATCAGTGTGTCGGAACATAACCACCCAACAACAAATGAATTGAAATCTGAACATTCCGTTTTTGGGGTATTCGAGAACCTAATTTCTAATTTGACACAGTCGTAGAAAAACGTGACTCGTACACTAGAAAATTGTTTCACACCAAGTCGTGTGTTCCTGTAACATAACACAACTTCATATGATGTCTAAATGTAATAACATTTCTTAAAATTACTAGGTAGCGTACTCTTTACAACGTACGAATTGTGGAAATCTGGACCTACACCTGCAGAATGCGAGAGTAAAATCCTCTCCCCTTGTTTCACAACAAACCGCAAAGCCGCAAAAACAATAAACCTTCATCCACTCCTGTTTGCATGGCGTATTAGACCTAGACGGGCAATACTGCTATCTTCCTTGAAAAGCGCAGCGCTAGGAAAGATATCGCCCTGCTTTCAAGGCGGCCAAGTGTACTAGTACTTTATCGCTGTGTAGTACAAGCCACACAAATCGAACATCGTCACTGCATTGTACACCAAGGCTGGTCAAGAAAATGGAATGAAAACTAAGGTATGAGTACGTGGTTACATTTAAATTCTCAAAACGCGTTCCCGTCTTTGCTGGAAAAGATGATTTTGCGAGAAATATATTTTTTACGTCGAAAGAAGAGCAGGCGTATAAAACCGTACCCAATTTTCTTTTAAACAATTTTTTTTTTTTGCTATGTACAATAAATTTTTCACGACAAAAACACGCCTAGCGATAACAAACTTATTTCGTTAAAGAACTACGGCCAATGAGACCAGTAACCATTATCTTCCACTTTAAGGCCTACACAAGGAGCTTTATCCAAGTTTTCCTCCTGGCCGGCGCAGGTAAAACCTTCTTAGGCGTTGTCAAATTGTTGCACATTCACTGCCTTACTTTGACCCGCGACCTTACAACGGAAGCAAGTCATTCTTTTTCCTTCAATGAAATGCTGACACTATATAATGAACGGATATAAGTCCTCTGCCTTGTCAAAAGCTTACACATTATATAAAATGTGTGGGCCAAATTAAACAAGGAGTTAATCACTCCAGAATTGGACAGTGTTATGCATCAACAGACTATGCTTCAATTTTAAGTTATTTGGATTTGAAACAGTTTTACAAACTGTGAATCTTATTATTATTAAAAATCCAATATATATTCATTATCACAGGAAATAGGTATAAAATACTTTTTATAAGACTATTGTAAAACAGACAAATATTTTAGTCTGAACTAGCAATTGCCGCTCGGTCTATTGACGCATTAACACAGTCGAATTGCGGGCCAGATCTCTCAACTCCGTCGCAAACTACTCTACGACGAGGTCTTTCGCAGCATGTTGAACATTACACTTATAAATAACAACAATTTTTTCATTGATATAACTAACAATACTACTTTAGCACTTTAACACTACACAAATACCATTGGTATTAGTCGCTAATTTTTACATGCGCATTGCCTGATGCCTTTGAAAAGGCGAGAATGAATTCTTGCTTAAAAATAATATAGGAGTGACTGCGTGATAGATATTGGTAAAATGTCATGAATATATAAGTGCACAGCAAGGTGTGGTATCTTACCAGGGCGCGAGCGCGATAGTGATACTTGTTAGTATGTTTTCTAAACACCTAGCAAAGCAAAAAAAAAATCTTGATTTAAACTCGGCTTGTGATGATATATCCTTACAGACGTGCTTAGGTAGTCTAAGCGCAGATATCCAAGCGCAACGCGGCAATCATGGATAGAAAGTGTGTGTGGGG
>PNEQ01068382.1:0-14353 GCA_003012365.1 Medauroidea extradentata | reverse complement strand
CCCGTGCGTGTTTTACACCGTCTCCATTTATTTTTTTAAAAACATCTTGATTATACTGACGAAGCAACAATTCATGCAAAACATAAATATTCTATGTTAAAAAAATTGGTAATATTACTCATCAAGTGTACGGCAATATTCCCCACCTTGTGCGGGAAACCTGGTTTCCGAACATGTGTGGAAATGTTCACACGGTAGTGTAGTCACAGAAACGACTCTGAAATTACGCTCGCGCGATATGTAAAATTGCCATACAAAACTTGCGCCAATATGTAATGTAATGTGTAACTTTCCTTTACATGTGTTCAGTTATATTCCCTTAAACGTAGCGGTAATTAGCATCCATTGTACGTGGATTAAATTTACATAAATTTATTACAGTGTTGTTAAACTGCACATTGAGTATGATCTTTGAAAGAACTGTGCAATGGGAGTTCATGACTAGATTCAGTTTCTTGGACGTACTCCATTGCAAAATTGAATGACTGTCAAAGAAAACTAAACAAATAAAAAAAAACATAAAATAAGCAGAGTATGCTTAGTCAGCAAGATACATACACAACATGACACGAGTCTCACTCGTGTTCCTGAACCCTGTGTGTCTACCTGACGGGAACAGATTCCAGTTCCCGAAACGTCGTAACACTGTCTGTCTGGAAAACTACTGTGATTTGTTTCGTCTCTTCATTGTACCGTTTGTCTTGTCTGTATATGTCTGATATCTGTTGCGTTTTGTCTCGTCTACTTGTTGTGTTCTTTTGTTATTTTTCTGTCCGTGTCTGATATCTACTGTGTTTGTTGTTTCGTCTCATCGTTGTGTCGCATGTTATTTGGTTTTTTATTTTATTTGTTTTTAATTTCATTTATTATCTGTTTGTTCCTTGTTTTTATTTGACCCGATTCCATCTTGGAATTTCATGTTGTGTATGTATCTTGCTGACTAAGCATACTCTGCTTATTTTATGGTTTTCTTTTATTTGTTTAGTTTTCTTTGACAGTCATTCAATTTTCCAATGGAGTACGTCCCAGAAACTGAATTTAGTGCACATTGAGTCTTTTAGAGTGCCCAATGTGGTTATTAACTGCTTAAAGTTACACGTTCCGACAACAAATTTGCTACCTCCAAATAAATGTACTAAGCATTTGTGAGCATTTAAGAAGTTCAAGCATGCTTTCAGAATGCCCGCTAAAGAACATGTGTTTTAAGTAATATTATATTATAATCAATGAGAGACAGAAAATGGAAGTAAAGGTTTAACTTAAAGATTTTAATGTACTAATATTACTAATTTTACCAATTGACTGCTACATAAAGTGAAGCGATGTTTTGTAACGAAATTGTTCATTTTCGTGATAAAATAATTTTTTAGTCATTTTACCATCTCAACGGGAAAATCGTTTCAAACTTGATTTACTTTAACTCAAGACTTCACGTGTAGACTACTTACTGTACGAAAAAATAGGTTCGTTTTAATACTTTCATTTCTGTACTTTCTGTAAAAAAAATTTATTTGGCGTATAGGGAACTTAAATAAAAATTTCAAAAATTTTAAAATCCGCGTTAAGAACTTAAAAATGTGTTGATAAAATGGATTTAAAGTGTATTGACACTTTAAAAATAAAATACATAGCACGCAACACATACTTCAGAGCACTGGCGCGAGAACAATACTAGAACTTCCTTGTTTAATTAAAATTATGTAGGAATCCGTCAGTACCTGTCGAATCTACATATATGCTACCAGTAAATTTTCTTTTCATTCCCATGAGGCTCACATTGTTGTTAATGCTGATAAGTTGTGTTATCCATTTCCTGAAAACTATTATCCAACAAGTATTTCCTTGCACAAAAAAAACAGTCGATAATTGATCCCGTTATATTTGTTGTTCAATTAGCAATATTTTCCTCGATGCAGAAAGTGGATAATGTTCGATAGAGGTATATTTAAATGTGACTTAGGCTCACAATTTAACACGTAAATGATTTCTTGTACTAGACCACCGAGGTTAGAAGAGCGTTTAACCACTATTGCTGTATTAAACGGTACAAAATTACAAATGAATGACATAAACTGGATGTTTAGTAATTACAACACGTTAGATCAATAAACAATTATTTTTTATAAGTAGATTAACATTACATCCGAAAATGCTGATAATAATGCTGAGTTTTCAGGCTGAAGACTGGTTTGGACCCCGGGAATCACCTCAGGCGCAACTAGGCGAGGATGATAACTGCGGTGGTTCGAGATTGTCTTCCACAGGACGGGGACAGGGTGGCACTATACTCCATCCATTATAAGGTTGCAGCTAATTCATGCAAGTGAATGACAATAAATTTTTTGTACAGCATACATTTCTTTTGAAATATTGAGAAAAATATAAGGTAACTGCATTAGGTTCACTCACAATGCGAGGAATCAAAATAAAATTAAAATGCTTTGATTTATTTTGTTAGCAATTATTATTTCTGCTGCAACCTTAGATTGGATAGAGTATAGACACAAATGCTGAACCCGGGGAAGTTACTGCAACTTATATTCTCCGACCGGGAATCGAACCTGGGACCCTCAGCTCATCGGCCAGTAACTGAGTCAATTGCTCGGACATGTGACTGCTATAAATATAACGAGAGGAAATGTCTGGACAAATACTGCCATATGAGAAAATTTGCATTTATAATAATAATGAGCATACAATTTAAAAAGTCACATCCATCGCTATACTTGTTAAGTGATTTTTACAATGAATATTTCTGGTTTGAAAGAAGTATCTAATTAATTTTAACACTTATTTCCTTATAAAAACTCCGTTACTGTAAACTAGCCAGTAAAATGCCTTTTAACTATCAGCTTACTTTCCACACAAGATTTTAAAAGCGTACTCGTAATTCCTCCCATTATCTTGTCTTTGTTCTTGTGTTCCCCCGACGACGTAGCTGCAAGAGTGGTGCGGACCTTGGCCCGTGTAACCTGCTGCCTGGAATACACCAGACGCTTCTTAGATACGACCCTCATATTTATCTCGCTTCTACCCAGACAGCGGCTCTAATTGAAAGAACGTGTAGTGGCACATCTCGCAGGATACGAGGGAGTTATCGTGCACCTACCATCGCGTCGCTCCTGCCTGCAAGAGGGTTGCTGGCTGCAGACACAATAGGTACCAGGAGAGCAGGGAGAGGATATGTCCCTTCAGACGGAACAATGGCGACCTTCTGACAGACGGGGACCACCCACTCAATTACCCTCTTGCCTCCACTTCCTACCCCTCCACCGACACAACGACATTACCCCACGACAACAAACTATCCCGTTAATTACGTCTAGCAATTTGGACTCCTTTACACATATGGCCGCTGCGAAATACGCACATGGGGTCTCGCCCTCAATGTCGTACTTTCCATTTAGGAATAACATTATTTTGATTTAAATTACTGCATATTACGTACTACAGAATATTTAATATCTAAAGCAATACCTTCGGATTTCGTCACCAATTTTATATGGACGTTACCTGGTCGTGAAATTAACTGATTGTCAAATGACAGGCACGTATTTAGGATTTAAAATATCTCCACTAATTAAATCACAGGTTATATGGAATTATAATTCAATCGTAAGCCTTCACCACATGGCTATGACCATATATCCAAACAAGATACCCTCCCTAATATAAACTTCGATCCGAAGAAGTAATAACTGCACACAATTTTTAAAAGAGAAATGCTAAGTAAAATTCAACGAATTCTCATCAACTTCACGTACTTATCCGAGACAAAATGTATAGAAAACAACGACACAGCCTTAGTTTTGTGTTTTGCGTTATTGGAACACGTATTGTGATATGAACCTTGGACTCACGTAGTACTAAGGCCGACTTTTGCATGTCCATCGTTTACTTCATCGCTTACTTCATCGCTTCTAAACGCAACACGTTCAAATAGCTTCTTAAAATACTTTGCAGAGTATTCCGATGAAAAGTTTCATTTTCGCTATGGCGAAACTAGTACACTTATACGTATGCATACTCACGTGACGAAAACACATTCAGAGGATAAAGGAATGATACTTTCAGACAGTACATACGCAACAAGAAACAATTGGAAGCCCTTCAATATCGCCAAGCCCAGTTTTTCTCAGCCTACTGTACCGCAAAATGTAATTCCCTGATACAAACTACGACACGGACCTGAAATGTAATCTACTGCGTAGACACGTCCAAAAAAAAAAAACACAAGGTTACCCCTTAAAGTGAAGCTTAGCTCCGACAAGTCGCCAGTGGGAAGCATTTACACACACAGGTTCAGTGAGTTGTGCTTAGTTGAGCAGGAGCGCTAGTGCGCGTGTAAATTAAATTGAGCGGTCGATAGGAACCCACACAGTTTAACAAAAAAAAGTTTATTAATAAATACAAATGCCATGAATTTAACTGAATGTCAGTATTGTATTTAAACAGGAAAACACAAGGTACTACATTCAATAATTCCTTGCACCCAATTACACAACTATGGTTAAATGTTCAATTATATGCATTAACGGTTAGTTCTTTTTTCCAACGGTAAAATTTTTAGCGTTCGCTTTATCCTGAAAGACCTATACCTACATTTTGCTTCCGCAAGGGCTCCGAAGACGTCAAAAAAAAGTATAACTGCAACTTGTTACAGCTATCGGTTATCTTTCGGTTGATTTTAGCAGGCCAGTCACTGCACCTAGTTCCATTGAGTTCATCAGTCGAAAGTTATGAACGTCGACAGAAGTAAGCCAACTCATGCCAGAGAGAGAGAGAGAACGTTCCTTCCAATCGCATTGGACCAGGCTAACATGAAGTTGGGACCGCTTAAGGTGACCGCCTACCTGCCTTGTAAACAGCGTTGCAGCGTTCTAGCAGAACTCTTATCTAAGAACCTTTTAAACGTGTTTCTAATGTAAAAATAACAAACACTTCAAAGGATGCCTGAATGGTGGTTCCTAAACATCACGTTAATGAGGAAAATTATTTCGAAGCTCCGCAAAAGTGGCTAAAAACTGCTTTTCCAATACATTATGTTTAAACAACTACTCGCGGAATTTGTGTGAAACTACGATAGAAAGGTGTATTGGATTTTGCTTTAAACTTTTCGCCAGTAAAAAGATGGTGTCACCTCTGAAAGTGCCAGCCATGTACGCCGTTCAGTGTCTTACGCTAGAAGCGATACCGCACCAGATGAGTCGGTCAACATCGCCCTTGACGCCCTGCCCAACACCACCGAGACTCAAGACCTTACAACCCCCGCGCGTCAAGGCTGTGACGTGACACCCTGCCTCGCTCACACCAACACACGGCCAGCAGAGCACTACAATGCGCCACAAATCCAGCTCCCAAGGAAGAGCGCTGGCAGACGAGAGAAACCCATGGACTCGCCAGCCCACATGCACCTCCCGACTGAAATCCTCTACAGTCCGCTTAGCCACCTCTTGGTTTGAGTCGGGGGCCTACCAATGGACGACTTGAAAAGAGGCGGAGCTTCAGTCAGGCGTGGGATACAATTCCTATCTCCATGGATACCGCAGCCGAACATAACCTTCATTTAGCTGTTTGGCTTCACATGTCCCGGATGAGATGTACGTCAAGAAAATTGATTGTTTGTTTTGAACTTGCCGCTTTTTCAGGTAAACATTAATCTTATGTATTTGCGTATCTTAAACATGAAATTGAAACTAATAGTTTTACCCTTACGTGCAAATCTATGAATGCGCAAAATTTTTGCTTTCTGCAATTACTAACTAACAAATCAGCATGTTTGTAAACAAGCTTTGTTTCCCACAGTATTCCCCTACGGTGTGACGTCAGGGGGCGTGTACTTCAAATCGTTCAAAGCAGCCATACTTGTTACACAGATCGTTACTCCAAGCAACCAATAGGAGAGATGCATCAAAGATATGTCGTTCGAAAATACTAATGAAACCAGTTTACATTGAATGTGAAGAGACTGCGATCTGAACTCTTCCGTAGCTCCTGTGACCTCTCCATAAAACTGAACACGTTTAAGTGAAGTATTTCTGTATCCAGTGTGACTGCGGCCTAACAAAGCCAACTGGTTGACCCATCACCGAGGAGAGGTCCTCTCTGGCTCTGCAGTGCACATCAAGCGCAGCTCTTGAATGAAACTGTTTGTCACAAGTTGTGTGCGTTATTTCCGCAGCCCGCGATACCGGTGGATGCCATAAAACTGCGTAGTTAGCAGCAGGGCGGAGCTTGAAAAACAGCCGACGCCTCTATTTAGGTCGTGTATACACGCGTTTCTCTCTCTCTCTCTCTCTCTCTGGCCTGGAATAAACGGTTTCCCGCTGTACCGCCGTGCGAAAGCAAACGCTCAGAAATAACCCTACCGGTCGGTGGCTGCGGAGGGATGAGTGGGCGGGCGTGGTCGGGAAATTAAAGAAAATACGGACCTGTCAGGATAAAATGGCGGCGCCTGTGAACCATCAGCGCGTATGTTGTCTTGTTGCGCGTATTTTTACACTTCTAGAAAATTTCTCCACGAAAATGAAGGAAGTAACGGACAAAAATTATTATTTTTTTGTAAAATTACGGTTCTGTATTTACACAGGTAACAAAATTTCCGTGAGTTATCTGCGTCGATATAGCAACAACTTTGAACAAGGAGAATATTTTATATTTCTACAGAATACAGTTGGAATAACATGCATTACCTCCGACATTTTCTACCATTTAAAAAATAATGTTTTATTGTTTTCGTGTGGTAAACTGTCAACGATAAATTAAAGAGAAACCAATGAATGATAAGCTTACATATCATACTTTCATCCATAAAAAGGATACTCTAATAAGGTAAATGTAGATTTGTTTTTTTACCTCCCCGCCAATGCGTATTATTTATTCCACTTGTCGAGATAGTTATGAACGTATAAATTAGTAGGTAATTAAGATCGTGTATAGATTAACAGTGATCAAACTTTATACAATTACAAAAACATTAATGCAAAATTGAAAGTTTTTGAGAGTCACTATTGAACAAACCTGAAAAATACCCGTAAGGAAACCCAGGTCAAGCCGTAATTATTGTATTTAATTTTCTAAATACGAAATACTACACAAAGTTTCAATAAATCTGCACAAAATTAGTAATTACGGAGAAAAACACGGTAACAGTGTTGCTTTTCGCTAATGGGACCTCCCTAGATAGACTGCGTGTGTGTGTGTGAGGCAGGAGCAGTAAGAGCGCCACTGACCGAAGTATGTAATACATTATCGACTCTCCGCGCAAGCTATTCAGATGGCGTGTAATGCTTTACTATTATATTTTTTCCTATGGGACTTTACGCGGTAACCATATTATTTTATACATGGGCAGCGTAGTTCAACGTCTAACGCTTGTTTCTTCTATTGTTAAGTTTTTTTTTTTCGGATCCGATTAGATATTTTCCAAATACGGCAGACTGAAAAAGCTATTTTCGGCCGTTTTGAGGGGCCAGAAAATAATGTTCCTAATAAACGTACTGAATTTTTAAAACCATAGTGTCATAGTTTGAAGTATGTGTTCTTTCCGTAGACATACAGATATAATGTGCGTTAAATGGTTCCGTTAAAAAGAGAAAGTCGAAATTAGCTGTATCGCATTTGAAGCGCAGGTAGGGTGGCCCCTTAAGGGGCGAGTTCATACAAAAATTGTATTATTTTATGTGTTTATATTTGTGCGAGATATTGTTTGTTATGTATACGTATATTGTGACTATTTTTCGCAGTAATGAAAATTTTCTAGCTTTCTTAGTTTTTGTATAGTGGCAATTAAAAGCCTAAATTTGCATAAAATTGTTTTATACAAGAAACGAAACCAATAGACTTACAGAAACGAAATCATTTTCACTGAAGAACAGTATCGCGGGCTACAACTGGACATGTATAAAAACATTGCATTGATTTTTTTGTATTTTTTAAAAAATACACTAAGTTGACATTTTTTAATATAAATCAGCAATTTTTTTTAAATACAGAAAATATTCAATACTGTTTTTTTTTATTTGTGTCCAGACGTAGCTCGCGGCACTGTTCTTCAGTGCAATTTTTTTTTTCATTTCTGTATGTAAGTTGGTTTTCGTTTCTTGTATAAAACTGTTTCATGCAAATTTTCGCCTTGACATGCCATTATACAAATACTACGAAAATTAGAAAATTTTGACTGCTGAAAAAAGTGCCACAATATATGCCTATAAAACGAACAAAGTCTCGTACAAACATAACAATTATTATAAAAACAACCCCCCCTTTTTTTTAAGAGAGTTAGCGGTTGCGAAATAAGTGCGAGAGGCAGGAGGAGGGGGAGAGGACCAGAATAGCCAGGGTTGAGTGGTCAGGACGGACACTGGCCTCTCTGGGGGACTTGTACAAGGAGCATGCGCCCACTCTATTAGCACCAATTACGTCGCCGGCTGTGCTGTCGGGAACAACACCAGCCCTCCCCTCCCTTCACCAACCAACAAGCTGTCTCTACTATAAGCTGTCCACGGTGAACTGACCACTTTGCACACTGTCTCGCCAACAATCATGCAGACAGAGGTTATCTTTATCCTCCAAGAATGTTAAGAGCATAAAATAACCAGTTATTGCATTGGTTTTTGTTAAACAATATACAAATGTGTTGCATAAGCGAATTGTAAAAGTCTAGAAGAATAACCGTACCTTACCGGAGATGACAGAAATACTGCCCTGCTTTTTATTTCTCCAGATTTGTTGGTTTGATAACAAAAAAGACTGTGCTGATTGTCTTTCGTTTTCACACACGCATACAGCAGTCTGAAAAAGCCGTTTTTTGGCTACTTTGAAGGCCTTCTTTGATAAGCGTATTACATTTTTTTAAATTGTTGGGACATAATTGGAAGTGTGCGTTCATTTCGAACTTACACAAATGAAATTCGCATCGATAAAGTTTTGTTAAAAATAGGGACAGTCGTAAATAACAAAAACACGTGTTAAGCCCCACGGGGAAAAGAATGATATTGAGTGGCTTGCAGTTGGCGGTGTTATAGACGTGACGTCGGGCAGCAGCCCCCTTATCGCTCCATCGATCTTCTGCCTCATGCATACAAGCGCAGCCTATATCTAGGAAGCACCCTACGAATAATATTATTGCCTATGTAGTGGAGGACCCAGCATTGCGAGAAGGGGAGGGCCTATGCCTTAAAAATTGTGCATACATACACTCAAAGCCAAAAAAAGGGGGGGCGGGGGACCTCCTCCGGAAAAATTTATATTTTAGAGATGCAAAATGGTGCTTTTTAAAGAGTTTACACACAAAAAATTTAAGTACATAAGCAAGAAAATTTTAAAATAAATTATGTCTTAAAAGTGAATAGTGTTAGTAAAAAAATTACATCAGAAAAAATTTAAAAAGAAAATTAATCTGACTTTAAAAGGAGGGGGGCCGGGCCCCATAAACCCCCCCCCCCCCATAAATCCGTCACTGAGAATAAGCAAGGAGAAATGTTTTTCGTACGGGTAAAGTCTGACAGAACCACAGGGCAAGAAGACTGGTATCTGGGAGGTAAAGGTATTGTGGGCGTGAGAGATGTAATGTGTAGTAGGGTTACAAAAAGTTAGGTAACAGTCGGGATCATAAAAAAGCTCAAGGGACTTTTCAAAAGGCCACCCGCCACGCCAACCACAAAGCACAGCTTCCCCTCCCCTGCCCATTCAAGCCGTCAACCTGCGCTAGTAAAATTCCGGGGCTTGACCATTCTACTACACACATGGAAAACATTCCCTTCCCCGTCGGTACATGCTACGGTAAACATATGACATCCCTAATAACCTATATAAACTGTGGATAGTTCTCTCGTAATACCGCAATTACAAGGTCACTCGTTCGCCTATGTCTTTCAATCTGCCCGTCATAAGATGTTTGAAACACGTTTACTTCAACTTCAATGTAATATTAATGGAATCGTTTCTTTAATTTAGCTTGTGGATTAACACAAAGAAATTTTTTTAAATCCAATTCCTGCCAATCCTTCAAGCCAAACAAAGGGTGCCGCTTCAAATGCTTTGTAACGTATGGGACAGTGCGTTTTTTTAACGAGACTATTCCACGTACACTCATTGTGACAATGTTGTACGAAAATAAATCACACTTTGGACAAGAACAGAATGTCACTGTTAAGACACTATGCATATTAAAAAGCACAATTTAGAAGCCTTCCAACATAGGAAAAGTAAAAAAAAAAAAAAACTTTCCACACTGCCATACTTGAAAATGTACTAACAGGATGTCTGTAAAAAACAGACAACATGCACTGAACTTTACTAAAAAATTTCCACCAATAACATATGGTCACCGCTTAAAGCCCATAATAAAATGGATTGGCGGAATTCTTGCACGCTAGTTCAGTGCTTGGCTCGTTGTGGCGATGCAGCATTTGATGCACGCTTCAGGGTCGCCCTTATAGTTCCGTCGCTTCTGAACCTCTAACGCGCAGGTAGGAAGTGACATTACTGAATCTATTATTTTTGCTAACCTTATGCAAAATTATCCACAATATAGTCTGCGACTTGTGGTCAAATGTACAAAAAAATCAGAAACGAAGTAATTACTATAATTTTACTAATCAAAGATTGCGGTGTTTGATCTATAGGAAGTCCTCGAGGCACAATATTTTATCCGATGGAAGCATATGGGTGAGACTGGTTCGTACATCAATAACAATACTACCTTTGTGCGTGAAGAAACAGTAAATTCACGCGCAGCGTATTCTTTCTATGGGACTTACGCTGTACCTGTTATTTTATTTGTGGAAAGTATGATGTAAAGTCGAACTGATGCCTCCTTGTGCGTTTTATGCGAGGGCTTGGCATTTTTATAGATACACGAGTGCGAAACTCATATTGATACCTGTATCGAGGGCCCCCAAAACATGTTCCTAAAGCTTGCTGTATTTTTAGAAACATAAAAACATAGTTTGAATACTGTTTTCTTTTCACATATAACAATATTGGGAATAAGCAGGGGTGGCCATAGTTGGAAATGTATAGAAGAAATGTGAAGACACAGTTTTGTGAGAAATACTATGGCAACATTTTGTTTTTTAACCTATCACGATGCGATTAAGTTCGTAATCAAGCACTTGGCGCAACCGGGGTTACTTTGGGACAATTGAAAGGTTTTACTTACGACTATTTGAATTAGAAATATGTAAATTCCTCCACAGTATTATATAGTATACATCAAAACCACACACAAGACGTTGTCAAATTGCAAGTCAATATTTGGGGAAAATAATCCTCGCATTTATAAGAACAAAAAATGGTGGAAAAACGCATCATTTCAGCACTACAGTTCGCAATATATGAAGTACGATTCGTAGCGCGCGGGCTGCTGTTCTCACAGTTATTGCTATAGGTTAGTGACAGTGGAGTAGTGTACAATGTACAGGACTGATATCATGGCTTTCCATAGCAACGTGATCAGCCTGCGTTATGTGCAAATTGTAGTGCAGAAACTGTGCGTTTTCGAACCTATGTCTATGTACAGAGATGGTGAAATTTCGCGAATTCAAAGACCTGCATGTTAGAATCAAATATCCTATGCATATTCAAGTCCCGACCATTAGTCCAATAGCTGCTACTCAGTGGAACAACAGACAATGAACGAATAGACAGGGCTTGACTATGCATAGGATATTTGATTCTAACCTGCAGGTCATTAAATTCGCGAAATTTAACCATCTCCATCTATGTAATATTTTCTATTGCTCTAGACGTTAGGATTATTTCCCCAAATTATCCACAAATAATTTCGCGATCTTAGTGCAAGAACTAGGTAACTTAATTTTACAAAGTATAATTTATCTGCAGATGCCTACACTACCCTTAAAAGAGTTCCAATTGATGGGTATACAGTTATAAATGTGTCAATTAGGAGTATTGTTGCAACACAAGATTGCGTTTTAACATGTAACTATGTGTAAAACAAAAGCAATTTTCAGTGTTACAAGTAGATGTCTCCAGCTACCTAGTAATCTAGTTGTTGCATTAAGCCCACGATTTGACAACATTTTGTATTTGGAATTTAATATTTTTACGACACGACCCCAAATAAATATTGCCCAATTCCCATCTGCTCTCACAAAGTAACCCTAATTTACGGTGGTAGATCAATGTCTGTTAGTTCCGTAGTATACGTTTCTCTACGAGATTTTAATTATTCAGAGATGCATCAGCACAAGTGTACGTATAATGTGCGTACAAATCGTCTCGGTATGCCGTCTTCTGTATATTCTTAACGTCACTGGGAATAAGCTTGAAGTTTCGCGTGGGGAAAAAAAGGCCCACATGATGCGCTACATCACCGTTGGGAGGTTACGGCTCGAGCAGGTGCGAATTACACAGATAATGTTGAGGACCGCGGGGTTATTACGAGGGACGATAGGAAAGTGCTGGAGCGGACATGTGGTAAGACAGAGGGGCGGCGCAAGTCGTGGGAGGAGCATGCAGTCATCTGCCCTGGCGGCGGCTCGGCGGTGGGAAAGGTGTCAAGGTCACGCCACGTCATTGTCCCCCGCCTCACAAACATCACCGCCACTCACACGCCCCCTCCACGCTGCAAGCACCGCTGCTACTCACATAGCGGAAACCAACATACATGGCAACGTCAAGACGAGGGGAGGGTTGGTAGATACCTGTGCCTCATTCCCTCCCATATCGCATGACCAAGGTCTAGAGCGGTGTTGCCGGACCGATTGTAAACACGTCACTCCTGGTTTTCGAAAATTCACCGGTGTACACCGGTCATTCGTGAATTGCCGTTTTGCCTTCAACCGGTTCATGCACTGTATCCACCGGTTCAACCGGCCTGAAATGGTGGATTTTGTGGATGTGCGCCGGAACATCAATCTGGGAATTTTCAAACACAATACCCATCAAGTGTCTTTCTTATCCACTGATGTATGTACCGGTGAATTTACCTGCTGTTATACCTAGCTGGTTGCCAAGGAAGAACCAGTGATATCGACGGACCAATTTTTAAATATAACTTGTTTAAGTGTTCTACAAGAAATTGCTTATTGCATACGGTGCATCGTAGCTTACAAGATACAAATAATATCACGTTATTACCTTTCCTCGTTATACATACATCTAAAAAATTTTTAAAAATTAAAGAAGAAAACTAAATTTCTCGGGAGACGATTTCCTGGGAAAAAAATGTATCGTAGAAACATTTTTTTGTTTGTTTGAGAGAGTTAAATTTAAAAATAATCAAATGAGAATTAATTAACATAGTATATCCAGTCAGGCTAACTCTGTGGCTGTAAACTAGGCAGGCCGATCGCCTATAAAACATTTAACACTAAGTTAAATTTTAAAAAAAATTATATCGCTGTCGAAGAATCTCTACTAATGTATGCGTGTGTCCTAATTTTTTTTGTGATAAAACCTTTCGTTGCACCCAAAGTATCACAAATGTTATTTAAAACAAGCCAAAATCAATCAAAAAATTTAGCACCGATGTGAAATAACTACCGAGCATGGCGTAAAGTCGGTGTAACCCGAACACACAGAGCAAAATAAGAACAGTCCATATTTCGGATTTAGTGACGGTGCCGATTGTGTTCCTTGTGTTAAATATAACAATGTACCTTATTTTATTTCCAGATTACAGATAATCAATTTCTATGGCGTTATGTCCGTATAAATGTTTCCTGTTGGCAATGAACTTCTACTGCAAGAATCGTTGAAGTAACTGCATACAACTGCATAAATTCTGCGGCTTTACATCGGCGTATGGAATAAATAATCGTTTCGGAATGTCACTTTCTTTCAACATCGTGTATAATGTGACTTTCTCTAAATATCAAAAGAAGCTGTTACCATAAAATTATATAAATATATAGGCCTACAATAAAATTATAAATTACATCTTACTTGATTATGACACTTTTTAGGCCATTTACTTTTTATGTGTGACATTTTTATATTGAAACTAATTATTTATTGATTGCGAAATTCTCTCGCGTGGTTTTCAATTTGATGCCTCTTCCGAGTCGTGCAAATCTTCGGCCTAAGCAGTTCAAATTATCGAAGTAATTCGTAAAAAGTATCTTAAATATATTTTCAAAAATAATTTTAAATATAAATAAAAATAAGTTTATAGTAAATTCTTTTCGGCACTTCAAATTTCATATAAGGAATAACATTAATACTGATAATAATATTGAAATCAATAAATCACATTAATTTTCTTAGACATTTTTTTGAAAGAGTGAATGTTGCACAGTGATGTTTAAGGGTCATAACCACCACTTTAGAAACAAATTTTTTAAAAAAATTTTGGTTCCCTCTTTCGCCCCCCCCCCCCCCCCCC
>PNEQ01068381.1:92863-129267 GCA_003012365.1 Medauroidea extradentata | reverse complement strand
ATGGAGGTATTAGTCTATGGAGTAGAAGCCTTTGAGCAAATTTGAAGCCGGCCAACAGACGACGTTTAAAGACAAGGATAGAGCTAGTGGTGGCAAAAACATGTAAATATAGCATTGAGCTGAATGAAAATGTTTTAGTTTTTTGTTAACTACACATTATGGTGAAGGTTTGTGCAGTTCTTGGCCTTACAAACATATTAGATCGTTGCGGAGGATTATCTTTTAACAGGTAAGAAACTTTTATTTAAATTCATCAAGTTTGTAAAGTACATACACACAGCGAGAGCTAATTAGGTTTTTTTTATATTTCTGAAGCAATTGTAAACTGTTGTGTACGATTCAAATAGAAAATTTGCCCGAATTTTTGTAAAAAATTACATAATTACATTGCTTTCTGCTATTTATTTGCCACCCAAAATATGGCGACTCGTGAAAAATAACGTCCTGCGCATGCGCAGTTCGAAAATGTTCGAAAATGATCGGCTTCACATGATAACTATTGAAATGTACGACAGCTGCCACTCCATAGACTAATACCTCCATGGTTCGGACACGTGCTTTCTCCTTGTAGATCCATTTACACAATGTTAAATCAACCCAAGAGTGCCGGTGGCGCCAATCAGTCATAACGGAGTCAATTTTCAACTCCAGTGCCCAGACCTGTTCCTCTATGGCCGTGCCCGCGATAAACTATAATCTTTAATAATGATTTATCACTGGAAAACTTGTCTGTTTGCTGCGTTTCAACGCATATTCAACTTACCAGAAGATTACTGGCTTTCACTTGTACGTGAAGCTGTTGCCCTATTTGACTGAGCCATTAAGAATCTCGCTACTGTAACATTTCGTGTCTGATATTGGACTGCAGACAGCTACGTTATGTCAGACGTACATAAACCAATCATATGTGTTACAATTTACTACACAGTTTTCAAGGGTATGTTGACACGAAACATTTTCACGATATACCATCATCTCTCATTACATATTTGTAAGGTCATGAACTTTTCGCGGAAAGAATTTTAACCCAGTTTGTTCCAGTGCCTTACTTGCACATCTGCAGTTCTGCTTCTCGGTCAGTGATTGGTAGGGACATGCAAAATTCACGTTATTTTCTGACAGCTGACTAGATTACAAGTGACTATAGGCTCGCTCGACGTCTCCCGCTGGCCGATATTGTCGTGACTTGCCGCGGAGAATACTTACACGGTAGAGAGGCCAATCTCTGTAAAGACGGAATACACGTAAATGACAACACATAAAAGTTCGTGGCCAATTGAATAGCAGATTATGTTCTGCTATGTATAGGAAAGTGGAGTTTAGTCTGCTACCAAATGATAACGCGAACTTTGCATGTCTCTAGTGATTGGATGTTTAAATCCTTACGTGCCTTGTGGTTCTACTGTCAAATCACATACGCATGGTGTTGCGGTAACTTCACTGTGATTGGCACAGTCAAATGAGACACGTCACTTCACAAAGACACACTGCCAATAACCATGAAGCACAGCTGCAGGTGTGCACGTAATCGCTGGAACAAACTGGGGCAAAATTATTTTCTCGTAAAGTTCATGACTAGAGGTACGTCAATTTCGCGGATTCATCTGGCAGTAGCCTAGATTTCTCAGTCCTGTACACGCTCAGGATACAGTCGATTAGTCATTGGCTTACAACATTACAAGCGATAGCTCTTTGAATCATTTCCTTATTTACTACTGGCTGGTCAAATGCGTTTCGTGACAGCCGCCAGCTAATCACACACGTGATTACGAAGTATATATTTTTGGCGTTCAACCTGACCTGGAATGTATCTGCGATATTGACGTACCTCTATTCATGACCCTACTTATTTGACACATCCTGGAGAACCCTGAACCAAATAAAAAAAAAACAAGCATGCCTAATCATATGGCGTATGTGTTAGCGAGCTGTTAAAAAACACATATGTATGGGCCACCGCCGTTTCCTCATGTGCCATCCGAGGCCGTGCCACAGACTAAATAGTAATACAGACACGAAATGACGTGGCGGCTCGTTTGATGTTGGCGAACTTTGCCGCTTATTGGCTGCCCCAGACCGTTGATGCCAGCCCTGTGTATGTTTGGCTCCTGCATGTTACGGCAGGTTTCCTATTGGCCTGGCTGCCGATTATTACAGCAGCTGCCTTACGCTGATTGGCAGAAGGCGTCTCCGCCATGTTGCTGGTCAGGGAAGCCATTTTGCTGGCGTGTGTGACTGAGTTCGCTGGCCTACCGGCTATTTAACTTCTGTATTCCTAAATATTCTGTGGCCGTGCTGTCGCGAGACCGAAAGCCGAAGCTTCCATAACTCGCTGGGTGTTTGTAATATCAAATGCACCCCGACAGTCTAGTTTCAAAATCATTGGAACGGCGGAGGGGCGCGTGTAACTGTTTTAGCTGGGCTCCGGACCCGTATTTAAGGCTGTAGAGGGAGGATGTTGCCATTAATTAAATTACGTGTTTGTGTTAACGGCGGAGGAGTTAAGTTCCCCTCCAGCTAGGCTGGAGTGATGTAGTGTCGTGTTGTCAGTATAGTGCGGTGAGTGTTGTCAGCAAGTGGCTAGCTAAACTCGTGGAGTTGTAGTGCGTGAGTCCTTACGACCATGAGAGCCGCTCCAATCAATCCCACGGGTTGTAATTTTCCGTGTTTTATACGCGCACACAGACGAGCGATAGGGTTCAAGCATAGCCATCTTTAGTAGAAGGCCGCGGCCTTAGATCTGGCAACCCTGGCAGGAAGGGTCATTTTAACACTTCTTTTATCTCGCCAACGGCAGTGGCTTCCTCTGATTCGCCTGTATGTAGAGCAGAATAACGAATCAGGTACAGACATTGCCTTTGGAGAGATAAAATAAGTGTTAAAATGACCCTTGTGTGCAGGGTTGCCAGGTCTAAGGCCGTGGCCTTCTACTTAAGACGGCCATGGTTCAACACTCGAAAGTAACAACTTCGCTTTTACCCGCCGCGAGTCCAACTTGAGTGCAGTGCTTTAGTTTCACGTTTATTTTCTACGGGACTTTAAGCTGCTGCTCTGCAATTTTATTTGCGGGAAGTTTGAAGTAAAGTTCAGGGCATTTTTCTAGTTTTGTGCTTCACGAATCCGGGCGGTATTGTCGTACGTATACGAGTCTTTAAAAAAAAAGTTCTTTGTCATTTTAAGAGCCTGCAAAAGAAATTTTCTTACAAGCGTGCTGTATTTATAAAACGATATAACACTTGTCTCATCTGTGTGTCCTTTTTTCGTACATAAAGTTTATGCGAATAAGTTAAGAGTGCGTGGTAAATAAATAGACGCTGAAAACATCAATTGATTTCTACGCTTTATTCGAAGCCGATATGGATAAAATACTCCAATGACAATCCTAGATAACAGTATTTAGCAACTTTATGAATAAATATTTATCCAGAATTACCAACTCCTTAAGCGTGATCTCTTGCGCCGCAGTTAAATGCACGAGGTTCCGGCGTCAGAGATTGTGCCTCAGAAGTTTGTAACACAGGAAACAATTTTGTTTAAAACGTTGGCTAAAGCTATTGTCTAGGATTGCTTTTGCTTACTTTTCACAAATTGGCTTCAAGAAACCTACAGTTATAGATAAATTCTATTAGCGTTGAATAATGTACCACGCCCACTTAAGCGATTTATTGTGGAAAAGAATAAACACGAAACGATACAACACCTTTTATGCACCACATTATTAATCCTCTCAAGGGGCCTCCATACCTACGCTTAAAATGCGTTGCAACGAGTTACGTCTATTATTTATTTTTTTTAACGAAAATATTTAACGCGCATTACATTTGTATATCTACGGAAAGAACACACACTTCAAACTATGTCACTATAGTTTTAAAAATTCGGCACGTTTAATAGAAACACCATTTTCGGACCCCTCAGTATGGCCAAATATGGATTTTTTAGACTACCGTATCTGGAAAAATAACAACAGAATTCGAAAACACTACTACCTACACTCGTTAGTCTTTGCACTATGCTACCAATAAATACAATAATGTGGTCACCGCTTAAAAGTCCCTTAGGAAAAATTATAATAGTGAAGCACTGCATGCCAGCTGAGTGGCTTGCACGGAGAGGCGATAATGGACTATATACGCCAGTCAATGTCATCCTTACTGCTTCTGCCTCTCACACACAAAATCAGCCTATCTAGGGAGGCCCCTTAATAAGCCGCTGCTGCCGGCATAGGTGCACAGATAATTTTAGAAGCTAGCATGCAGATAAGCAAAACCGTGAATTTCCTTTATCTCTAGCTGTTTGTCATCATGTTTGTTAAGTTGCCAACTGAAATTCTGCACTGATGATGATACAAGGCAGCTAGAAGATATATTTTACTTCACATTTTTGGGCCAGCATGGATCATGAGTAGCTATAAGGTTCAAGAATGCTGTGAACCGACTGCTGCCGAATTCTCTTTACTCTCTCACAGATAATTAGCAGCCGCATTTCAAATAGATAATCAATTTTCTACATAGCAGTAAACGAAAGTACCTAAATGGAACTTAAACTAAGGCAAACTCTAAATTGTGCCCTGATGACTAAATATGAGGTGAAGGTATGTATTTTGGAACGTCAGTCTCTTTAACTGGTCAAAGAAAAAAATTCTAACAAATAGATGATTGTAATTTGTTCTGAAATTTCGTAGAATTATGATTAAGGACGCTGTCTAACTGCACATTAGTGTCTCAGAAGCATCAGAGCTATAAGGGCGAGTTTGAAGCTTGTATTAAGTGTCGCACCGCCATAACGAAACAAGCGTGCCAGGTTCCCACAGATCCATTTTTACTATGGGACACTAAGCTGTGACCATATAATTTCATAGTTGGAATCCCTGAAGTGAAATTCAGTACATGTTTCTATCTGGGTTTCTCATACATACGGTTAGTACACTTCGAAAAGCGGCAGTCATGGGAAGGCCATTTTCTTTGCTATTTTGGTGGGGCTTTGAGGTATTATTTTAATAAGCGTGGTATTTTAAGCAGTTACATTCCGTCCTTGACTGAAGTGGGTTTTCTTTTCGTATACTAGTACAACGGCTACATGAAGAATATTTTCGTAAAATAAAGTGTTTCTCCGCACATTACAACGCGTTTTAAGGCACGGTTCACCTCAGTTTTCAACTTAATTTTTTATTTTTATATTTGTACCAGATTTTTTTCTCATTTTAGACATAAATTGTGGTTAAATCTTCCTCTTAGGAAATGTGTGTATCTCTCATAGTTTTTTGCGTAATGAGTCGTGAGCGTCAAAATTTTCACTTTGCGGTTTTATGTACGCCACTAAAACCAACTGACAAACCAAACCGAAAAAATTCACAGCGCATATCAATGTTGTAGGCTATGATTTGGCAAAAATAAAATATTTTTGTGTTTAATCAAAAATACTGAATTTTGAAATTAAAATTTTAAAAATTTCAACAGTCACGACGCCACAAGATGGAAACACCTCGCAGTCATACGATACGTGTGGAAACTTCCAACCACAACGATTTGTATAGTTTAGCTTTATTTACTTTGCGGTTTCACCTCCTTCCCCTTAAAGGGCATAACTATGGGGAAGCTAGGGATAGGTTCACCTCCCTTACACAATTATTAACCCGCTCTAAAATATCTCTGACCATGATATTTATGTAAAGAACAAAGAACTCTTGCATATCTAGCAGGGAGGAAGGGGCTGTCAGTCCTCTCTACAATACGATGTTAGCGACGCCGAAGTCATTGTCCGTCCTCCTAGGAAGTCACCCATTGTTGAGAAGCAAACCAAACGTTTTGCTGGATAGAGAAAAGGGAGCAGGTGATTCTATGGGTAATAATAAAGCTTTCTCCGTACCAAATAGCTTAAAATAAAATGTTTTTGCAACAATACTGGTCGTGTTCCAGTTGGTGCTTATATCTACCTTGCTACCTTGTCTTAATACCCGATTAACTATGCTAACATAATAACATATTAGGTAGTTTATTGTTGGTTGCAGTACGAATGGTAGCTTCCTTACAACCTTGGCATGTCACAAGGTTTCTTACATAATAAGGTTTCTGAATAATGAATTAAACAACTTCCATCATTAGTCTATTAGTTCTTTGAGAAATTAAGCGGTAACGTAAGGTAACATCACACCACAATTTTTTGTTTAAAATAACCGTTAGCATCCTCTTAAAAGGAATAAACTTTCACAGTACACTGCAGTCATAAACGACATTACTTTACTGTAAATAGTGTTTTAGAAATTGTATTTAAAAATAAATTAATGGGTTGGTGCAAAGTTACCCAGGGGGAGGGGGGAGGGGTGCAAAGTACCTCACTTTACGGTACTTACTTAAATTACTGAATTTTTCTACTGCAAATATTTCTGCAATGTATTTTATAGTGAATTTTTCAAGTAAATTAACCGCATAACAAAAAAAAGACTAATTTTATTTTTCAAATTAATATTTTTATTTTGTCATATCAGCTAACGAATACTGAATCAACTCATTGCAATCAATTAACAACAGAGCTCTTTGATGAATGATTAATTTTTCGTTTGTCAATAAAGTTGTTCATTTATATCTCTTGGATTGAATACACATAAATGTAAATGTAATATATTTTGCATTTTTAGAAGTGTTCTGCTGAAAACTGTAAGTAATAAAATAGTTCAGAAGGTGAGTGAGTGATGCGAGAAGCGAAACAAAGGTGGTATTAACATGTAAAACGAATTTTTAAAACAGTTAAGATGTTACCGTTGCATTTAAGTAAGGTATTGATGCAAGCTCATTTTTTTTCTAACGGGTCTGTTACATACGTAAATGTTATACGTTGTTATTACACTCACTAACGCAAGAAAGACGCATAAACGGTACATGACATAGTTAAATTTTTTTATGTGCCTGTATTGCGTATTAACAAAAATTTGATTTTACCTTAAGAGGGTGTGGTGCATGATTCAACGCTAAACGCATTAATCTATAACCGTAGGATTCTTGAAGCCTCTTTGCGAAAAATTAACAATAGCAATCCTAGATAATAGTTTTAGCCAACGTTTTAAACAAAATTGTTCCCAATGTTACGAACTTCTGAGGCACAATCTCTGACGCCGAAACCTCGTGCGTTTAACTGCGGTGCAAGAGATCACACGTAACGAATTAGTAATTCTAGAAAAATATTTACTCATAAAGTTGGCAAATACCATTATCTAGGATTGTCATTGAATATTATATCCATATTGGCTTCGAAAAAAGCGTAGAAGTTAATTTATGTTTTGAGCGTTCATTTATCTACCACGCACTCTTATTCTATTGGATATTGCGGAGTTACTACTAAAATGATTGTAGTTTTATGCTATTAAAGGTCTAGATAAATTTTTAAGAAATGTTTACCTCTCAGAACGTTAGCATACTTAAATTAAGGGTTTATGTGCAAACATTGTCCCGTGATTAACACAATTCGAGAATTTAATGACCAATTGTAATGCATAATTAATTTGCGTTAGTTATAAACCAATAAACCTGCCTACTGACACGCGGAAAATATTTACGTAAGTTGTGGCTTGGAATATCCAGAGGTCAATGTGGCGTAGGATGGTTAGCACAACCTAATAATGACATAGGATAATTTCTAGTTTAGTTACACAGAATGACAGGATAGTGAAGAATAGAGGGAAGACAGAGAGAGTTAAACGAACTGTTAGGCTACGTATAATATATTGACTGTGTATTGTTTACATGCGGGCTGCACGCCATTAGTTCTGTAGTGCCGAACATTACCCTATGCAACAAACACTATCAGCAGAGTAAAAACTAATATAATCCCGTCAATTTCAGCACGACAGTCGTGATATTTTGTTCCAAGTCGCTTTCGTATACTAACATCAAAGAATAGGAATTCATTTCAGTACGAAGCAATACGTGCAACTCACATGCATATGTATATATACGATATATATATACATAGTCAAGCAGAAACCTGAAGGTGAATGTGTATTTTAAACCACAAACAGAACACGAATTATATAATGTAGGAGATACTAAACATGATTTAGTTGAAGGCAGAACTAACGACCATATTGACGTTTATTGGAATGCTAACATTTAAAGTAAACGTGAAATGATGTGAACGTCGTTCCATAATTTGTGCTTGTCAGTAATGTCAATATGCAAGCCTCTTAGATTAAAACATTGTTACTTTTAACCATTCCAGAGCAGTTTACAGATTATTTTAATGATGAAGCTCCCATTGAAAATGAGTACTTTAGTGACAGAGTTACTGATTAACAGTTTTTAATACAATACGAAACTTCACGCCATATTTTGGTGACATATTTTGAACTGTTCATGAAAATTGTCCTTCGTATGTAATATATATATATATATATATATGTGTGTGTGTATATATATATATATATATATATATATATATATATATATATATATATAGCATTCTTTAATTGGTTATCTTTTTCCTATCACTTATATTGAATATATAAAAAAATCAAATTTCGTAAATAATGAACACATGCTTTTTGCATGAAGGAAGCAAAGATCTTAATCCAAAAATTTGATTAATTATAGAATGTAATTGCATTGATGAAAAAAATGGTGTAATTATTATCTAACTCTAATTAATTAGAAAATATTATGTGTGAGAAATTCCTTTAGTATTATCACAAATAGTTTTAGCAAGTATTGTTGCCTTGCCTATAATTTTTACGATTGCATTGTCTTTTTGTCGTAGTATTAAGGCAGGTGAATTCACTAAAAAAAATTGGTACGATTCCCTTACGCGTGAAGTAAGTTAATTTCGGTAACATGTAAGACTATATTATCGCATACACTTGCAGTCCGTTTATCCCACAAGTGTACTGGAATATATCGTCTAAATAAAACCATGGCAATTTAGAAGTATTTACACAATATGGATTGTTGTTGTACATATTACACAGAGTAAATAAGAAATAATTTTAAATTTGGTTGGGACTGACGTTCAAACTACTGTATCATGTACGAGAGGATCAGTACGTTAACCACTAGACTATCGAGGATTGGTGGTGAACGTAAGATGTTTAAAGTGCATGGAACTTTCCATTGAATGTTTGTTTGCAAGGAACGCAGAATGTCTTACGTATATCAAACGAAAATTTCCTTTTACGTATTCACGAAAATTCGCTGCCGTGTATGTAACATGCACGTTACCATATGTAACGGATTATTATTATTATTATTATTATTATTATTTTGCGTTTTGTATACATGTAAGGAAATATATACTTCACATACAAGTTAGGAAAATATTATTGTCGTGTGAGGGAAATTTTAGTACATAGAATGTTAATTTTACACTTTTAAGGAAGGAAATAATTTCTCAAAGAAGTTGAGGAATATCATCACATACGTTTGCCAGGTAAATTAACTTTATTTTGACACTGCAGCGATTAAATTTAATGCATATAAAATATGCCATGGCTGGTTTTTAATAATCTGTAATGCAATAAACGTATGGACGTCTGTAGGAAAGTGTATTTACCATGTATTTATATAAGAGAACGTTATGAATGAAACATTAAACATTGTAAAAGTTATGTCATTGACTTCAAATACAGCTAATATTCTATCCAGAATTCAGTTTGTATTATGTAATAAGAAAAGTCCGTGGTGTTTCTTTAATGCTTTCGTTTGTTGAACGTTATAAAAAAGAAGGAGCTTATTGAAACCACAAGTCTACGTTAGGTTGTCTGTTAGTAGTTGAACCTGAATCATCATAACAAATGTTCTATCAGGTAAGTGTAGAAATAATAAATGGTGCAACGTAAGTTATTTAGTATACACTATAAAGTCGGGCTTAAAATGTTTACAAATTCTGAATCACCAATTATTGCAAGCAACAATTGCTTACTTCTATCAGGTGGTAAAATTGAACATTGTGGTGTTTCGAATAAAAATCCTGACATCGGTAGCCTTGTTACAGGAATGAAGATAATTTATGCTGTACTTATTCTATCGCATAGTACTTTGAGTTTGGCATACGTTAAAAATTTTGTTTTACTAAGAAGAAAAATGAGGACATTGTTCAGTCAAAATTCGCACACATTCCTGCATGAATAATATATTTTACACTTCACTGCATTACATTTCATTCATTAATACTGGACAAGGTAGGCGATTAGTTTATTTAAAATGTGAGCTAATAACAAACATTTCCTGTAGACTCGAGAGAATTGTTTAAGCAAAACAGTCTAAGTCTGGTTTCATTCGCCAATAAATGTGAACTAAACTCGTAATAAATGCGACGCCGAACATGCACGAGACATCTTTGCCAAAGATCTTGCGAAAGATTCATCTTATTTTAAATAAGAAGATCGAGCATGTTCTATGTTTTTGAAGCAAATTGCATGGATATGGTGATCCTATTTGTCATTTTATGCTAGTAATGTACTAACCACATTGTTCTACGATGAATACATAGCAACAAACATAACTAATTAGGTCATGGCTTAGGAACTAAGGCAAGAAAAAGAATGCCAACACAAGAACATCACGCCAATATTTCTTAAGACGTAGCGCTAGAGGTAACTTAGGTTTAAGTGGGTTCAGTACCTGCCCTTTTGTAATAATGGCCTGTACATTTTCTATTGTGTTTTAGTCATTGACAAGGTACATTACACAGCTCTGTACACTGTAAACAGTTGGTATTGCTTGAAAAGAGTGCTTAGGCTACATTTGCGACCATCCACAGTAAAAATCTGACTCCCCTTCTCCGGTAGGATACTAGTCAAAAATTTAAGAGGGTACGAAGTAACAATTTGATAATGCTTAAGGAACTAATATCCGTGCCTTGTCAGAGGGACAAATGACATAAATCTTTTTGTATGTACATTGCAACGAAAAATGAATAATTCCAAGGTGATGGGCGCCAATTCCCCTTCAGAAAATAGTAAAAGTTATCTGCGAAGACGGGTTCAGAGAAATTAAAGTTGTCGTTTCAAAACCACTTCTTTTTCTCATATAGATGGATATTCAAATGAAAATCTCAAAATAAGGACGAAAATTTATGTCTGGATTGCATTTCTAAGTTGAAGTGAACGCTACATATATTTTCTGTACATCATAGCTACCAACAAGGGTTTATAAAAAAATTATGAAAGTAAGATGTGTATGAACTCATTTAGAACAAAAGTTTAGTCGTATTATTGCCCTTGTTATTGTGTATATACAAGATTTAAAACTAAACACATATTGGGCTGTGGGAAGCCTGCTTAAAGAAAAGCTATGGTGGCGTACGGACTGAATAGCTATTGAAACGAATATGAGAGGAAATAAGTTTACACGTTAGATACTCTTTTCTCTACACAGACTAAAATTCATCTTCGGGAGCAATGTAACACACGTATTTTCTCATCTCCAAGAACAATTGCAAAGTAGTTATATATAGTAAAGAAATGAAACTTGGTAGCCTTCCAAATGGAACAAGGAAGTGAAAGAGACTGTAGTGATCTCGGTGTAGTTGAGAACATTGATTGATGGCTGAGATACTCCACATATTACGTCATCAGGGAGTTGACAGAACATGTGAGGAACAAAATATGAAAACAAGACAAAATCTGCCATTGACTTATACATATTTTCTGTGTAAATTTTTTGAGTTACAGACGAATATGTAGTCAGATTTAGTTTAAAATATTACATGTCCCATTTAAAATCAGGATAGTTTGTGTATTTTCATTCAAAACCAGAATGTACAGACCACTGTAATTTTGCATTCAAAACAAGGACACAACAACTGCTATCTATCGGATATCGTAGAGTTACGAAATGCCTCCTCTGACAATTTTACTGCCTTAAAGGCCTCTCTCGTTCTTTAGTTTTGCAGTGGTTTCAAAAATATTTTTTTAACGCAAATTAATACACATATAAAAAATTCACTCCTACAGTTTTAACACTTATATATCTTCGTTTGTATCTGAATTTTTCTGTTGCAATACACCAAACGTATTTATAGATTTTTGCCCCTGTAATAACACATATTTTGTTGTCAAAATGAGCCAAAATAAAGTAAAATAATTTTTTTTTCAAGCAAACGGTACATTACGAAAAAAAAAAATAGGCTCTGGCAAAATTGTATATCGCATGACTGACTGTACACAGTCTGGAATGTTTTCAAAGCAAATGGTAAAAAAAGATTCGAGTTATTTGCAATTTGCAATTGTTTGAAGTAAATGAATGATCATGACATTAAAGAAAGACATGGCCATATATTTATTTCATTACTAGACATATCCCATTTTTGTCGATAGTGAACGGAATATAATTGTTAATTATTATTTTATTAATGATAGTTAAAGAGTTTAATGACCAACATTAACAAGCAGTTTTACTAAATATTAGTTTATTTAGCTTTCCTGTGAAGTTTTATACAGTCGACGTGCCTGGTTATGAAATTTTCCTCCTTTGTTATTTTACAAAAATATTACTAATAAACGTTTTGAAACATTTTCCAAAAACACGTCAATGGAAACTAACGGTGTCTGCCCTTGAATCGGAATGGTTAAAGATAATAGTTTGAAATTTGTAGATATTCCTTATCAATACCGCCGAAGCTTTGTTAATCATGTACAACAAAAGACACGAACACTTTAGTTCATGTCTTAAAGTTGATTTTAATATTTTACTCACTGTGTTTTTTTCAGCCACCTACAAGGAACATATAAAGTTGATTTGCTGACTTCATTACAGTCAGAAAATCAGACACAATCCTACCATGACGGAAACAGGAAGACTTGACATTTGTCAAACGTTTCTATTAAGATGCCGAGCGCTTGAATTTAAAGGCTTACCGACTCACGTTGTTAGTCCAATATACGTGCAGTCGATTCTTTTGAACGCAAAATTTTGTAGAGTAAGCCCGGAACAAAACAAATGAGAATTCTGATAAACGTAAAAGAAAAAAAGTAGACGAAAGAAGGGATGTAATTAAGTGATGCAGAACCGCCTTTTATAAGACCTTCTTTGAGAACGCGTATCTTAAGAAGGTACTGTACATATTTTAGCGCTTAAAGCATTAGTTTAAATTTATAGGTTTTTTAAAGTCGATCACAAAAAAAAAAAACAACAGCCACTCTTATCAAATGCGTCATTCTGGGTAAATTTTTGGTCACAAATTTGGCAAATATCATTATCTAGGATTGTTGTTTTGTAGTGTTTACATATTGACTTTGAAGACACGTGGATACTTCAATTGGAACTATGGGTGTTTACTTATCTACCACACACCCCGTGTACATGGAGCTGCTTTGCACATTTGAGACTCTGAAGTGAACGTGCTATAAGGGCGACCCTCATACGCGCACCTAGTGTCCCACTGCTCTTACGAGCAAGACGCAAAACTCGACGGTAGTCATTCTGTCGTACTACCGGAACTATGGGACAAATCTGACATTGAATTGGTATTTTGTCGTACAAAAACCTGTAGCAAGTATCACTGTAAGACCCAGGCACAGGATTTTCAGATTATGCGTGAAAGACAATTTTCTAACTACGTTGGAAGGGCTATAGCGTTGATGAGCATTAAATCTGGAAGTTATTAAAGCACCCTAGTTGTACAGTGTTTTATTTACAAAGACTAGTGCATAGAGAATGTGTTTATATGGTTTAAAAATTTCTCGTAATTTTCAGTAAATAGAACGCGTATTAACAAAAAATGTAGGGCTTTTTTTTTTAATTAAAATCTGTTCCATGCTGAAAGCAGTGCCTACTTACAACGCCATTCGACACCAGAACTCCAACTGCAGTATCTATTAGGCTATATCAATTAAACTGCTTTGTGTTTGACGAGCTTAAATATCTTTTTGACTTAACGAATTTAAGGAATAAAACGGTGAAAAGTATTTCGTTAAGTACTTTACTATTACTTTTCAATGATTCTTGCAATGGGGGCAAGTCACAAACTAAAAAGGTGTCTTGGAGATTCGCCATTGCAGAAAATATTTACCTATGTTCGTCACTTGCAAATAAAGTCCTTTTTGTTTGTTTACTTATCTCTTTGTTTGCGTGAATTCTCTGGTTATCTGTGACACACCTTTTGCTGCAATGGCGTATGTACAAAACAACAAATTTACTACCGGAAATGTAAAATGTGGAGTTACAGAAAGCTGCCAAAATTCTTACTGATTTTACGATAGCGAAAGTTTTCCAAACTGAGTTGGCAGTAATTGGTAGACTAGTAACACACATTGATTTTTCTCAAGAACGTATTGCTAAACAATCTGAAGTATGAACATTGTTGTTAGACGTAGCATATGTAGCAGACAAAACTTGGAACGAAACAGTAGAAAAAAGTGATACTATGCAAGGAACACACCAACCAGAAATACATTCTGTAGTAGTTCTCAGCTGCTAATTCTGCTGCTTTCTGTAGCACGAAACAGACATACCTTGACGTAGTTCTAGAAATGCTTCACATCTGTCAACACTGAGGCTGACACTACTGACGAATTTGTGGCACCAGCTCGACGGCGCATTTGTTAACAAAGAATATGTAGAGTCCTCCCACCCCGGCCCTACAGAGAAACAGTATAGTTGAGCTCATTGTTCTGAAAGAGGGACGCCGTAATTTGCACGTCTACCCGCTTCCCTGATTGACCAATTGAGACAAACTTCTGTCCCAGACAGCGTGCAAGCTTGCGGCAAGCCTGCATTTCACTTGCCTTAGGCTTGCAAAAGTATGCTTGCTCTGCAAACTTATCGCAAGCTTATGGCAAGCCTGATGAGCAAGTCTAGTAGAAATTTACTCGTAGGTGCGAGGTTTACATCCGCCTCCACCATTTCCAATGTGTTGTGTTGTTTGTTTTGCAAATTGACATGCCATGTGGCGAAGTTGGGTTATGTTCTTTTAAACTGTGTTAACTTTATGCTTATTAATTTCGCGCAGTGTTCCTGCTAGTTTTCCGGATTCAGGAAAACTTTGCTACTCAGGTATCGTATAAATGCTGGTAAGCTTGTCGCGTCAGGCTTGCCGCAAGCTTGTTCTGTAGTAACTAGAATGCTAAGCTTGCACACGTAGACCAGGGTCGACAGTTTTTTAAACAAAAAAAAATAATAATAGGATGAAACCCGTTAAAAAAGGACGAGAATATAAAAAAAATGAAAGGAAAAATAATTTACGGGCGATCTGAGGTCGGGAAGTGGAAGGGGGCGAGTTTTTATGGGTAAAAACCGGTGTATCTCGATTTCCGGCAAAACTACATGTCCTATGGAAAAAAAATTAAATGACAAAGTTGTAGGTAATAAAGAGACCTACAACTTTTGTAATTACACTTTTTTCACATAACCTCAACATTTATGTGAAAAATTCAAATAATCAAGTTTTTGGTTTTTTATTTTTATCTTATGCAAAAAAAAAATTCACGAAATTTGGTGAAAATTTACCTTTTTACGTCCTAAAGACACTGTAATTTTTTTGATTTGAAATATTTATTTTTTAACCTTATTTTGACGTAATATCGAAAAAACACCCTAATTTTCAATCGAAAATTCTCGCGTCAAAATATCAGCTTTTTAAAAAAAGTCGGGGAGTTTTTTGTTCGTTGTAATCTCTTCGATATGATAATGTAAAAAATATATACATTACTATGGTAAATGTTCTCAGAAAATGCAAAGAAGAAAACTCTAATTCGAAATTTTTTTAAATTACTATGTACAGTTTTGAGCTATTTAGTAAAATTTACACTTTAATATCGCAAACCTGCCAGGGACTCAGAGCTGGTGCGCGGACAGTACGTGGTTGTTGGAAACAGGGAGAGATGAATATCCTCTATTGCCAATATAATTGGGACAGGGCTGTTATATAATAGCAAACACGTTTATATTTACTCAAACCAAGGAAGTAAAAACTACTGAAAGGATATAACATTTCAATTAACAGACAGATTTCATAGGAGGCAATTATCCTCTATTTGAGGGTATTTGGATTCTCGGAAGCAATAAGTTCTAGGAAATAGAATGAGCATGTTTCTCCATTGCGTCGTAGTTCAATGGACACAAAAATAGAGGTGAGGTTCAAAGAGATTCTTAACCAATTCTTCTCGCTCTACTATTACCAGTCTGCTTTTACGTGTGGTTTCGCTTATCAGTATTAGAAAAAAAAAGAGACGTGGTTTGTTAGCTGTAGGATGACAGAACATCATTTTTATGCCGATAAGCTATTCTGCGATTATTTTTAATTGGCTCGGAAAAAATTTTCCTTCTTATTAAAAGCGATCTTTCCCCACAAAATTTACCAGCCAGCCTTCGTATTTTACAACTAATTTATACAGCATGCTCAAAAAACATTTAATTAAATTAATAGGTTGTAAGGGATAATTCGTCACTCGCTGGTTTTCAGAAAGTCTGTTTTGTCACATCGTTATGACGTGGTTAACAATGCAATATACTCCCATCGTGTGAGGTTTTACTCTCTTTGTCAAATGAAATGCACGACAGAAGAAAGATTAGACAAAAAATAATATCGTTATGAACACATGGGTTATTTCGTTATGTTTTCAAGGAGTTGATTTTCGTGGTTATTATTTTCGCATTGGCACTTTTAAAAACAGTCTCCCAAATTAAATTATCAACTTCGTGTTGTAACTTGGTGAAACGTTAATTTTGTAATAAGCATCATCATAAATTAAGTTCGTAATTTTTGTATGCTGTTTAGTGACTAGAAATTATATTTTAGATAAATTTAATTTTAATTGGTCAGTTCCACTTAAAATTTATTTATTTCTCATTTATATTTTGACATGGTTGAAAAAGTATTCTGTTCATATACATGTGACTTCAATCATAAAGGTGACACTTAAAAAATTTATAATATTACCTCGTGAAAGTTGAGCACAAACCATATATTTATTTTTAAAGATACAAAATCTAAAATAAAATATCCTAAATTTTATGTGTTTATGCATGAAGGTGTATAAAAAAGTAACAAACTTTAAACTGTCCATTTATTTACAATTACAAAGACACACTGCATGTAGTAGACGAAACGATTAAAACCTCTAAACTAGAGATATGTCCGACGTTGTGTCTGAAGTAGATCTTAAATAAGGGTTTAAGAAGTTTTCATAGTCATTTATTATTTTCATACGCTGTACACTTATTTTTATAAACCGACTCATCCCAAACAAGTGAAGTATTCCAAACCTAAATTTGCACACTCACACATATGTTTGCACCTATGATCAGTGTGTAGAGAATCTAATTAAACAATTTCTAACAGTACACGTGCATGATTTAGAAAAAAAAACCGAGAAAATTGGTTGACAATGTAATCTTTAACATACTCATTAAAATTATTTTTAATTTTATGGGATATGTATTAACGTATTTAAAAGTGAGACGTTAAAATAGACGCCTGAAATGTTTACGAAAGTTGAACAATAAACTTTTCTGGCATATCAAGTTATTTTTGCTCATTTTATAAAACTCAAGCAACATGTCGGATTACGTTACATTATTATTGGTTAGGTTATGTAACAAAAGTTAATATATGTAATATAAGGAATATAGTTAACATTGTCTTCATTTTTGCCTCATTAAGAATTTTAGTGAAGGTGCTTCAGTATGGAGAAGTTACAATTTTCTGTCGATAGTAGTAGGTTTTGTTTTCGTCTAATTATACTTCTCTGCATCATTGTAAAACTTATAGTTTATGATAAACACTCGTAGTTTTCATAAGCTTACTTAGCAACTATGTCTCACACGATTTGGTATTTTAAAGTACGGACATTACGTACAGAGCTGTTTTTGGTTCTGCGTGGTTCTAATGGTTAAAATATTCCCTCCGTGTCTTGTGGTCTTCCTTCGTACACATCTTTTATATGCTATTAAAGACCGTGCTACAGTGGAAATAACCGTAACCATACCCACAACAGTTAGAGTTGAATTCTTTCTCTGAAATGATTGTATGCTACAATAGTGAGTGCATAGTCAACTTTGTAGCCATATGCAATGTTCAGTCGCATCTATACGTAGGCAATCACAATTACATTCCTGTCGAATTCGCATGTTTTCATGTTGGATATTTATGAATTTTAAGAAAATCTGCTGAGGTAAGAAGGAGTTTAGAGCAAAATGTTAACGAAAATAAAAAAAAATCAATCCAAAGTATGTTCCTAATTTGTTTACAAACATAATAAAGAAAATATTTTAAAATATATTTGTTGAATATTAAGAAATTATTAAGGAAGAAGTGTAAACGTCCTGCTTATTTTATGCCAATTACAGCAAAACTTTTAAAACTGAATTTTCGATGGTAATGGGTATTGTTATGATAATGGTTATTGCGACTGTAGCACGACCTTTAATTAAAAGTTTATAATTTTGTTTCGCGACATATTACTTAGATAAATTAAGTGATCGCAGCTTACTAAGGTTGAAAAATCAAATTTGTTATTATGAATAGCAAAAATAAACCTACTCAGTACTAAATGTTTAACTGTGTGTATGTATTTGATAGCGTGACGAACAGCGAGCTGTGGCTGTGATGTAGAACTACGTTTTATCTTTCTTTTCTGCGGTGAAAGGAGGAAAGGAACCGAGAAAGAAACGTTCGAGAGGATGAGACAAAGTGAGCGTCATTAATTCGAATGAAGGTAGATCCAAGCATTTCCCCGGCAAGTTTAAATCATGTAAGCTACCAGTGTAACTCTCAAGAATGCCACTTCGGTTTCTGAAGATGATAAAGAATGAAAAACCCAAGTCTCGAATCGTGGTAAGATAACGTAGAAAATGTTTGTTAAGTTAACACTACGCTTAAGTGGTGCTGGGTGAGATAAAATATACGCGGACAAATGCGACTGTCCTTTTTCTCATGTCGCCAAGTAGATACATTAAGTCACAACGGGCGAAAGCGTTTTAGAGCAAATATATGCTGTATTTCCTCAGTAAAGTTTCTTCTTTTAAGTAAGCATCAACTCTACATGCTTCGTTAGAAGCTACTGCCGTTAATAAAGAAACGCACACTTTAAATCTGAATTAGTGAATATTAACTGACTCACACCGATGGATGGAGCAGATTCAACGATTTGAATCAGTGAGAAACCACTGTGAAATCGGCGATTATTCACTGGTACCGATAAAGAGTGCCAACATTCCACAAGTTAATTAGTGAATGTCCACAGATTTTCCAGTATTTTTTCACTGATTCAATAAGTGAAAACTGTTGTTTGAAAACAACTGAGAAAAACGGTGAATATTCACTGATTAACTTGTGAGATGTTGGCACTCTTAAAGGAATTTAGTGACGATTCACTTATTAAACGATTACTATTGTCGCTGATTCAAATAGTTGAAACTGCTCCACCCTTCGATGTGAATCAGTAAACATTCACTAATTCAGATTTAGAGTGCAGTTATCGGTACACGAAACCAATAATAATGTCATGTTCACGCATCAAGTACAGCGTGATCATAAAAGAATGCACCAACTTTGAATGTCTGTAATACCTTAATGAACCGTGGAACAGTAACGTCTTTGTTGTCGTAAGGAACTGAGGAGTGATTTCTGTACATTCTTTCTTGCCCACAAGGGAGACGGTGCCTTCATGTCGAAGCTGGTTTGTAGCCATGAAGCGACGTTATATACCCATGGTAAGGTGAACAACTGCAGCATGAGGATATGGGGGCTGGATAATACACATGAAACCTCCGAACACAAACACACATCCCCCAAAGTGACCGTTTTTCGCTGTATCCAAAGAGCGCGAGCCCAATATTATTTGAATTCCTTATTGGGACATGCTAACGGCAGAGTGGTTGTTTTCTCAGTTAGAAATGGCGGCGAGGACTACGTTTTTCATGGGCCCCATACAAAGAATTACGCCCCAATTTGATTCAGTGCTTTCCGTGCACATATGCAATTCTGCTTCATGGCTATTGGCAGCTTGTATTTGTGAAGTGACGTGTCTAATTTGACTGAACCAATCAGAATAAGGTTACAGTAACACCACACGTCTGTGATTTGCCGATAGAATAGTCTCGGACAGTTATAATATCCCATCATTGACCACGAAGAAGCACTGCAGGTGTGCACGTAAGACACTGAAACAAAGTGGAGCAAAATTCTTTTCGCGAAAAACAGGAGTCCCTAGTTATCCAGCAGGGCGGTGCGCCCACCTTCTCCCAATAGGCACCTTTCTGTTCGCGAATATCTGAACGAGTCCTCACCGCAACTCTGGATTGATCGCGGAGCGGTTGTTGGCCGGTGTCTTCAACACTGGCCCCCAGACACCCAGACCTTACTCCGTGTGATTTATCTCAGTGGTGGTACATAAAAGATCACGTGTTTCGTCAACTGCTGACCTTAAAAGAAGATTTACGGACGCCATTCAAACCGTAACACCGGACATGCTGACAATACTGTGGCACGAGTTCGCGTATCGCGTAAGTATGATTTGAGCTGCGCATGGTGGTAACAATGAACATTTATGAAGATGTGGTAGAGAAACTTCCTTGTTCCACGGTTCATTTGTCTGGTCAAACTAGGTTGAATGTTGTTTGGTATTGGTAAAATCGTCATTCAAAGTTAGGGCACTCTTTTATGAACATCTGGCTCACGATATTTTGGCCATCTTTTCTATGGTAATGATAGAAAATATTCCTCTTTCTTACCTCAGTCGTTGATTTTTGAGCATTAAAACCTGATAGGAAAGAAAAGATTATGTGAAAGGAAAACTGAAAAATTTAATTGGATGGGTCAGATGAAGGAGGAAAAGATTCCACATTGGCCAACTTACGGGAAAATAGGAAAAACTGTTTTGTCTCTAAATTGTAGGTTGAATGGGAAAACTTACAATCATACATTTGTTTGTTAGGTTTTAAGGAAATGTAACATTGCCAGAAAAACACAATACATTTTATGTACTCAAGTTATATGCAATCAAAAATGGATGGAATGTTTTCCTTCCCTTTTAATTTCAATGAGCCGAGGGCATTCTGAAACTCGATGAAACTATAATTTACAGATGTATTTTCATATTACAAATGTTGTTAATTACTATAATAATATGTTTTATGTTGTAATGCCGACACTGTACTAACCACACATTTACAATATCATATTTTGTTCATTTACAACACTGTAAACTACATAAACAAAAGAAGCACTACTGCAGCGACTCTCGCTGAGAATAGCCAATCATGTCATATCGCTGATGTTAAGAAGGGAACGATTTTTCTTACATAAAACTTAAAAATTCAAAGTCCGTAAGCGGTGTAAGGATTCCAGAATCCTTTATTTCTTTATCTCAATCAATAAAGCTACATATAAAGTACAACTTGGCTATATCAGTTCATTTTCGGTAAAATAAGGAATGTTTGCCTTTTTCATCTCACCCATTCACTTAAGATTGAAAAAGTGCTTAATATATCCTGAACCACTTGTATTTCATTTCTACTAAGCACATGGCACTGAATCAACATAACGCTTCTCTCGTTGATGACTGACCTGAACGTGTTTTTAAGTAGTGGCCGTGCATTAATATAGCCTCAACTACAAAGCCACGCCCTCTGTATTATTTTATTGTAAGATTAATGTATTTCCAGTTCTTACATTCTGATAAACATCAGTCTAAAGTTGTTGTTTCTGACGAAGTTGGCAGACAACTAAATGGTTTTTAACGTAACTAGTTATTTCATTAGTTTAAGGTTGTACTTTCCAGTTTCTACTGTACTATGCGATAGTTATTAGTTTTTAGCTTAAACGACAGCAGATAACACAACTCATCTTGGCAGCGTTGTATAAAACAGTTTTTGCCATGGTAGTAAAATTTTCATGTCAAAAACTTAATACGGTTTCGGACAGATATGTTTAACGACAGTTTTAAACGAATCTGCCTAACTGATTTATGTATATGTTTTATTTAAGGCTTAAAAATCACTATTGCGAAAGCAGTATAAACTTAAGAACATGGCCTTGATCAAAAATAGCTATATTATAACCTATCACTGTTTAGCAAAACGTTTCTAAAAACACACGTAGAAATAAACTGTTTGGTATGTATTATGTTTTAACAAAACAGATAAGTTAATGCGAATACAATGTTTACTCTTTTTAAAAATCTGTTTACAAGTGTGACACAAAGAAGAAAATAAGATAACATTTTCCACCTTGAATATGTTAGTTTTAGTCTGCGAACCGGAACATTCGCAAGAAAAGAACCTATTCTTGAATTCTAAAAAAGTAGAACAACAGGAAGAACAGAATTGCTTACTGTAGGTAATAAACGGCGAATATTTTCGCATGGAAGAAAATGACTGTTCCACGAATATGTTCCCTTGGGAAGTTTCTTGTGGGCTATGAGCAGCCATTTCAGTGCACCGTGGCTCACATTGGTCCGCTTAATAGAGGAATGTATTTGTATAGAGCGATTGTCTTTTTAATTCCTTATATACGATGAAATATTATAGATAGTTTAAGTCAGTAATATAACATATACTTAATAGAGATAACTGATTTATTTACATAAAATTAAACAAAATTCAGAAGATAGTGACTCCTGCCAAGTCCAGAATTTCCTTTCATTCTTTACTGAACAATTGTACACATACATGGATAAATAATGAGGTATTTCATAATCAAATACTTCGATTCTGACCTGATTTAGTTGTTAGTCATGCTCTCCCATTGCACAGTTCTTTCAAAGACTTTGATTCTATTGACATTTTTTTCACTAAAAATTAGCGAGTTATTTGTGAGGAATTAAAAAATCACACTCTGTAACTAAAATAACATTTTATTTAGATAACACATTGCCTATTTTTTTTTCAGTAGGACGGAGGAGACATGCATACGGAACTTGTAAAATGTTACAAATATGGATGTATGAAGAGGGGTGAATGAAAAAATTTTAAAGAGTGAATATCCCAATTCATTAATTATTTTCTCTACTAGGCAATTCAAAGTTCCTTTAAATTATATAAATGTATCAGCACCACAATAAAGTAGACGTTTATACATACAATTCAGAATACCAACCAGTCATTCACGTTAGATGATTGGCATAATGAAATGAACCACGCAACATTTGCAGAATTCATAATGGGGAATATAAGGAGAAATAATGGGTTTATAGACGTTTTAATATTTAGAAAGTTCTTATAACCATGTATTAACAGTAAGGAAATGTCTATGATATATATTTTTTAGCTTGGTTATTATTTTAAGGAGTAATATGGCTACGGATAATACATATCATAATCCAGCTATATACAACGTAATATTACAATCGTTGTTTAACATCATTGAAGACTAAACTATTTTAGAGAATCGCGTAACCGTTAGAAATACCAAAAAATAAAAACAGAAAGTATGCGTTTTCAAGATAGATAACAGGCAGTTCAGTGCGTTTTAGCAGCCAGTAGATTGTACATTCTTAAAAAATTACTGCTTTGGGTTTTTATGAACACGTACAGGATGTTTTGTAATTATAGGTACAAACAAAAGGGGTGTGTCGAGGATGATGAAACAAGCAAATACAGCTAATAAACATAGTTCCGGAAACCAATGGTTTTCCCAGTATGCCACCTTACATGATACGACAGGAACGCTATAATATCAGTGTTTCTGAGGATCAAAACGTCAAAATGCTGCACATGTGGACGAAGACATTACAACAAGTGTTCGAAATGGGCGTCGTTCATGTGAAGTCAGGCTTCAGCACGTCTTCGCATCAACGCCCGTACACGTTCAAAAATTCCAGGTGTGTGTTCCGAATGCAGTGGCAACCTTCCACAATGCGTTCCTGTAGTTCGTGGACACTATCAACAAGACTTTTAAATATCCCCACACAAAAAAAAAGTGTTGCAACATTGCCATGTTTGCATGTGTCCATGCATCGTAATGGTAAAACCATTGTTTTCCGGATGTGTGTTTATGAAACATTTTCGCTTGTTTCATAGTCCTCGACACATCCCTTCCATTTGTACCTATAGTTACCAAACAACCTATACAATTGTAATTTAATCATATCTTTTACCATCCGAATCAATCACCGATCCTGTGGACGTGTTCACTGCCCTGCAAAACTGACGGGGAAAAATATTAACCATTGCACTGTTACAAAAACGTTAAGGCTAAGTTCTCTAGTTTCTACATTTTTATCAATATTATTTTTGCGCCTAAATGAGAGCAGATATAAAAAAAATTCTGACAGTTTTGTTTAAAATCATATTCTCCATGTTGGCTAATTGTTTTAAAGGCAGTAAATACTATGGTTTTAGCTAGTTAAGTAATTAACGACATTCTGGTTAATTGACTTTTCAGTCGAAACCGTAAAATTTCTTGCTTTGGAAAAATTAGGTATCACGGAAAAATCCAATTTCAACAAAACTACCAGACGGTTTTTTTTATATCTGCTATCGTTTAAGTTTAATAAAATAATTTCCTCAATAACAGAAGAAACTGAAGAGTATGGACTTAAACCATACAAATTTAAATTATAGCATATGTTTTCCGCCCTGTATCCGGCGTATTAATTTGATTTTTTTTATATTTTTGATTACACACTTAATACTAGGTAAAATATCTTAGAGTAGATATAAATTTTATTCACAGCACTAAAGTCAGGGCATGTAAACTGCCTACAATATACAGTATAATTTCTAGGTAATTTTAGGAGGTTGACGTACCTCGTAAACTAACCTGTTAGTTTACCTGAAGTGCTGAAGTGCATCACTAAAACAAATTGTGCTCTAAATAAATCCAAATCGCTATAAATAAAAATACGTTTCATAAAAGGCGGAACAATTCAAAACACTAGCTTAGTTAGTAAATATTTCATCTTTTATTTTTACAGATATTTTTTGCGGCTCCAAAAATAACCAGGAATATGGTATGACATTTATTTGTTAACGCGAGGAAATGGTATTATGGTAAGAAATATTTCAACGAAAATTTTAGTAAAGTGGTAAATTACACTGAGTTCCTCGAAACTCAGTTTACTAAACCTTCAGATTGTTGAATGATAAACTTTGTAAAACTGAGTGTAATTTAAATATTTGTATAAAATATGAACGAGCAGATCTCCAGAAAGGTTAAGGTGTAGGAGCATATGGACTTGTTGAGATGAAATCTGACTCCAATATTGCAATCGTACTATTGGTATAGATCCGAAGTCCTTCCGCTGCTGAGCGGACTTAGATTCGGCATAAACTTGGAGGTTCGAGAACTATCTATTCCTTTCTATGTAACAGGTGCTTGAGGTGAGCGAAAATAATCACATCAACTTAATTACAAAAGTGAAGAACTAAAACTCATTAAGGAAATTACTGCTGATTTGTAACTTTCCCGTTGAAAAGTCGAGAAGTCTAAACGCATCATGTACTCTCGAACACTGCAGCAAATTTCACCGGTAAATTTGTAGACGTGGCAACTGTTTGAAAACTTCTCTCTGGACTGTCTGGCAGGAAACAGGTACAAATACACGAACAGCAATGTTTGGCTACCAGTGGTGGGTAAAAATACACGTGTGAACTTTCGAATTAAAACCGAATTACTCAACTTATTGCAGAGAGATTTTTTGGTCATTGCCCAATTCGCAACACTGTAATGCTAATAAAATGTAGCACAATATGAAATTAAATTGATATTATTTATACCTATTTAGGTCAAATAAGTAAAATACGACGAAACTGATATTTGTCCATTTAATTGCAATACGTAACAAAAAAATCAGACGTCCTAAGATAAAATAAATCTGATTTACAGTATGTCTCATCAAATAATAATACTAAGAAAAAATCGGCTAAAGAGATTTTTTTTTTTTAAATTATACTGTCAGAAAATTTTTAAAGGTGGAATTAAATGTGATTGTTAATGGAATCAACGTTCCTCAGTTCTCCATGACTTCTTCCATAGTTATTCAGTACAACTAAAGCTAATTAAAGACCAGCGATATGATTAAGAATAAATTATTTTAGAAGATCTATTTGGAAATATCAAGTGCTTACGTTAAGAACTTTATGGACTTTTGTTAGGGACTGGAAAATTTCGCGAATTCAGTTACCTGTAAGATAGAATCTTCTGTACTATGCATACTAAGCCCCGTTTATTCGTTTATTGTCTGTTGTTACACTGAGTAGCAGCTAGTGGACAAATGGTCGAAACTTGAGTACGTATAGGATAGTTGATTCTAGCCTACAGGTAATTGAATTCACGAAATTTTTTAGTCCCTAACTGTTATATTAAAATGCGTTTACAAACTTTCCGTTAATTACGCACAAAGGAAGCTGACAAGTCAGTAAGGTTCATTTTCAAGTGTACATAAGCTACATGGAGTTTTGTATGAACTGCAGTACATCCTAGAATGTTTTATTGATTCTGTTAAGGGGAAAGGTGCGTTAATATTTTAAGAATTCAACTAGTAACGGAATTTTTTTAAAAAAAAAAGCTTAATCACAAATTCAGTACAACACATTAATAATTTAGAGCACATGCGTACATTGTATGATTTCCATTGCCTTTATAATATTTGAATACTGATGGCAAATTCGCCTATTTACAGTTTGTATTCTGTTTTAAAAATAAAGCCAACAGTGAAAATTAAACAATGCGGAAATTTGATCAAAACGTTTTGTATCTTCCTGTACGATGATTTTTGATAATTTCTAAAAAAGAAGTTGTAAAATGTAGTTAAATATGAATATATTGTAGCTAATGTCTTCTTAAATCTTTATTTATCTACAGCAAAGATTACAATTTATTTATTAATATATTAATTATTACTTTTACTTTCTAAGTGTGGTAACAATTGCATGAATGTTGTGCAGAGAGACGATTCAATTTAAGGAGATAACATGGCTTGATAACTCAGGTAATATATGTGTTTGCATGCGTGCATCGAAGGAAATGTGTTGTTGAAGTGAAATAGGTTATTCCTTCTCGCTTCCCAAATAGCTGAGATGATTAACTGGTGCTGTCTTGGCGTGTTTTAATAGAACAGTTCACTTAGACCACAATTTTACGCAAAACTATACGTAAAAAATTCGAAACTTCCACGGAAGGGTTAGGTTAAATCTTCTGAATGACTCCTAAAAAGTACCAAAAAAATCCTGCTCCAGGTTTTCCGCATTTTGAAACAGTATTCGGACATGTAGGAAATTTTCCTATGTTTGTAAAAATTTTGCGTAGCACTCGAACCATCTAATATTTTGAGTTGTACTTTCTTTCAGTATCTTTGTTATGGAAGTGGTTTTGACGCTAATTATAACATTTGACATTCACTCGCATTTATACCGTTTACAGGGGGTAAAACATTTTATAATTTTTTTTAAAGTAGTGTTGTCATACTTCAGAGGTGTAAATCAAAATGGCTAACAATATGTAAAAATATTGCGAATAAAAGTTGTAGAGATTTGAAAGACATATCGGAATCAGATGTAACAACTATCTGGGAAGGATTTGGATTTGTCTTGTTTTTTTTATTTTTTTTTTTTTTATGTCTAGTCCAAAGCCTAGTTGCACTGTACTTGCATACATTGTCCTCTAAACAAAAAAGCGCATTGTATTGTATCTAACGTCTCGTTCCTTACGCTTAGTGCGAAATTTGTGAAAATCATTATGAAGCCTCTATGGATACTCATCTTTAAAATTATAATTTGTGACTCAATAAGTATTTAAATTATATTTGTTTTGTACAATATATTAATGAATTTGTCAGTTGCTTATTCAAACCATTCTTAAGTTGATTTGTTTGAAAGAGTTAGCCAATACGAGTGAAGTATTTGGAGGAACATAATGGAACACGCATCACTTTATCGTCTCTGACGATAGGTTTTAGGCCTACTGAGGACTTCAGACGCCTGGTCTGGAAACATTGCAACAAGTTTGTCTTGTAAAAATTGCCGTTATCTAAGGCGTTGTTACCAGGTTTTGCTGTGCTAAAAAATTTCATTTATTTTGTTATTCTTGTTCTGAAAGCGTATTTCATCTTCTAATATTTTATATTATCCCTTGTGTCTAACCATTTGCCTTCGGGTTTGATTCCCAGCGGGGTTAGTTCCCGGATTTTCGCATGTGGGATTCGTGCCGGACGATGCCGTTGGTCTGCGGGTTTTCTCGGGGATTTTCAGGTTGTCAGCTACATAAGAACTAAATGAAAATGTTTAAGATGCCGTTCCAGTGTTTTAGGCGGATGCATTGAACCCAAATTAACTCCATGTAAATCAAGGCTAAAATTACCTTCGCCAGAGCAATACAAGTATTACACATATCAACATTATCTTCTCGTTTTATGAAAGACACAGTCGTTTCTTAATTTCGCTGCATTCGCCGAAGTCAAGTGTAAAGAATGGTAGACTATAAATTTCACAAAACGTTTTTTTGTATTAGGTTTTTAATGTAACCGTTTGTTAAACTAAATTTTGCAGAACGCAACGAAATTAAGAATGTCTGTGCCTTTGATAAAGCGCGAAGATAATTCTGATATATGTAATTCTCTTACTGCTATAGCGAAGGTAATATAGCTTTGATATATATGGAGTTAATGCGGGTTGCTTGCATGCTCCTGAAACACTGTAACTGCCTCTTAATGACTCTGTCAAGGGTATTGCCTGGTTAGGTTGCCCCGCGTTTTTTTTTATAGGAAAAGTGGAGTTAATTAAAAATAACTTCACATGACTATACTGCAAACGTTTACGAATAGATTTTTATGGGCTTTGACGCTTGCCACCTAGGTTTTTAAATTGTGAATCAAATTTAAATTAAAATAGTGTTTAAGGGCCCGTGTCGCTAATCATACTGATTTTTTTTTTATATTCTTTCTGATTCCATATTTTATAATATTTACTAGAAGATATTTCAGAAGGTACTTACTTAATTACCTTACCTTCCAATACACACGTTGTATTAGAAATATTAAAACGTAGATATGAAATAATTAAACCATTTCTGAATTTAAGGTAATTACTATGTCTTACAATGTAACAAAGACAGGGTAACTCCTAGTGACAATTTAGACTAATAAAATACACAAAATCGTTAAATGCAAAGTTTATATTGGTAGAAGTGGCAGATATTTTGTCATTCCCTTATTTTACTAGACAAAAAGATACAACTTAAAAAAATATTTACAGCTTCGTAATTTACCAATTTTGTAGTTAACGTTTTAAAACAAAAAAGTGTTGTGTGCATTTAGATTATTAAGGTATAAAGCTTTAGAAATGCTCACATCTTTTGCCAAATATTATTTGAAAAAAAAAATACGTTTCAGACATAAACTATTAAAAATACAAAGAGAAATCACATTGCAATTTTTGCATTTTTTAAAAAATTTTAATTTGAAATAATAAATAGTCAATATTTAGAATTTTTAAAAATACAAGATAAAAATCATCATTGTTTTTATACACATCTTGACGTAGCTCGTTGCACTATTCTTCAGAGTGAATTATTTCGTTTCTGTAAGTTAGTTGGTTTTTCCTCCGTTGTCTAAAACGTTTTACGAAAATTTGAACTTTTGACATGCCATTATACAAAAACTATAAAATCGAAATTTTTCATTGCAATAAAAATTAGCCACAATGTATGTAGGCCTATACCAAATAAAAAATATCTCAAATTAATATAAACAATGACTAAACCCATTAAATTTTTCTGTGAAACTCCGCTCCCTCCTCCAGAAACACAAAGAATAACTGTTACTGCCGATTTCTGCGGACTGTCGTGACTGAAGCATATTTCGCAAGCCTCCGAGGCTATGAAAGGAAAGGTAGCATAACGGTGGCACGGGTTGAAATCCCTCAAGTGGGCAGAAGCGGGTAGGGATTCGGATGAAAGTGGTAGTTTCCGCCCTTCTAGAGTTTCTTCGCTGTAAGCAGTGTAGGAGGGGCTCAAAGGGGGTTCACAGGTTGTTAAAGGAAAAGAGTATGTTGTAGAGTACAAGTTAACAACCTCGGATAAAAGCCATTCGCTACCACTGTAGCAAAGAGCTCGAGTTTATAATCTATCGCAATTGCAATTCATAGTGAGGCATTATTTTGACCTATGCTGTGTTCTGATTGCAAGTTTTAGCTCACTAAAATTGTCATGTGACGTATGTCGTACGAAAAAGTGATAACGTATCTGGTTATTTAGCATTTCATGCAGAATTTAACGAATCTTGGTAAATTCGATTATTAAACTAGTGACTGGAAATTGAGTGTTGCAACATTTCGTGATCCACTTATAAATTTGGTGGTCTTAGCAGTGATGTTGACGACGCATAATGTTTCTGCAACATAAAAATAATGTTTTACGTGTTTACGTGAATTTGTGGTATTTACTACAATTTTAACAAACATCACACACTGCACAGTTAAAGCTGATGTACATGATTAAATGTTAATTAGGTTGTGTTCCGTACGGCGGGTAACTAACGAAAGTTCACAGGAGTTTATAGGGATGTTTCATTAACAATTTATGCCAAAATCACTTAGTTTGATAATAATACTATCCTCACTTTCTTATATGTCAAAAACCAATTTTACGAAATTTGCCCTGTATATATATATATATATATATATATATATATATATATATACACACACACACACACACAGAGAATGTTCTGAAACAATCTCATATAAGCACACCTCATGAATCCTGGGCTAAACTAGAGACTAAAATGCCAGTGTGGCACAATGTTGTACAAATACGTCTAATATGTACAATGTGGCAACATAGCACTCTTGCGCATCACTGTTAAATTAGTGAAAACATATGTTAATTAAAAACCTAGAAATCTCTCAAATATCTAAAATGGCTTTGATGAATGAAAAAACATTATAAATATAGTTTTAGAGACAGTCTGACGTTCTTTAATTTTGAACAGAATTATATTTATTTCGGTAAACAGTAACACACAGCTAAAAATAACTTATTTGTAGTTACCATGTTTCAATATGGCGGCGGCACCGGCTGATTTTTAGGATGCCCTACCTCTCACACTATTCTGTACGTTAAGAAGTACCAGCACGCAAAATTTCAGACATGTGTCACGTTGTGTAAAGTTTGATGGGAAAATGGAAAACTGTTGTAAAGCTGCTGTACTGTTATTGGGCGTCGAAGGAACTTGTAGGTGCGTATATTCACAGTATTTACATTACCGTCATTTCTTCCACTGAACCCACACTGACGCAAGTCAAAACAACAGCAAGGCGTGTTTACGCGATACGTATTCAACGCCCTGTCAGCGGATACGGATACTAGATAAGAGCGTGGGCGTGTAAATATTTGCAAGGCAGTGTGTGTACTCAAACATATTTAATCCAGTTCGTAGAATTGCCACGATGTAACCGACATTTTACTACTAGGTAATATTTTATCTTCACGAAGTGTGAACATTATTAATAACTATAATTATTAGGAAGACCACTATTATCGTCAACGAGTATCGAAAACAGAACCGGTTTCATACTCGCAGCACTAATTCTATTCGCAACTCCTAGAACCACACATTCCAAACTGGCTGAAGTTCTGAGATAATATTAATAAAATTAATTCTATAAACTTGAATTAATTAACAAATCTGTTTTAGATCTGAACTCGATACGAGTGCAAATTTCATACACGGCTTCATTAGTATTTATTCTGTCAACAAAATAATATTAACCTGTGAGTCAGCTTATAAAGAATAAAAAAAAAAAACAACATTATGTATTTCTGCGTTGAAATGAATTTCTTCAATACAACAAGAACATTATCAGGCTCATTAATGAAGTGCTCTTCAAATAATTTTATAGTGGCAAAGAGAAATGTTCTTAGTTAATAAAATTCATAGCTCAACAAAAGCTGATTTTTTTATACATAACAAAATGTAGTTTAGTTGGGAACTAATAGGACATCTGAAAATGTGTTACTGATTTATGGAAATTTAGTTATTTGCGTGGAAATGCATAAACGTTCATTTAGTTAGTATAACTAATCATGCAACTGCTTTCGAATCTAATCGACTGGCATAATATCGATTCATGTGTTTTCGCTGCATGTTAATATTAGTACAAATTATTCTATAATTCCAATAAAATTATGTCGTCGAAGATTTTAAAATACAAATAAAAATATGAAACATACCTATACAAAAATTTCAAAATTTTGACAAGGCATTAAAAAAACATGCTCTTGTTACAAACCTGGCTTGGCAATTATTGAAAAGTTACAGCTTTTAACATCAACGGTCATAGGTTCACTGAAAAAAAGAGTATAGTTGCAGGTACCATACTTCTGTTAAAATAGGGACAACAAAACAGTTTGGTTGTTGGTACTACTCTGGACAGTTCCTTGAACAATCGGTTCTGTAGAAGAAACAAAGAGCCTTGTTGCTTTTACACACCAGATGGTAACTTCTACAGAACAGATTGTTGTAGGAACTGTCTACAGAGTAGTACCAACAACGAAACTGTTTTGTTACAAGTCCCTATTTTATCTTAAGTATGGTACCTATAACTATACTTTTTTTTCAGTGTTCAAATCAAGCAAATACTTCATTTTACCAAATCTCAGACTTGCGATAAAAAAAAACTAGAAATACGAAATCATTTGTTTTCCGGAATATAACACTTTAGTCTCCTTGTAAATATTAATTTTTTATTAGTCTAAACAAACTTTTCTTTGTTAAAAAAAGAACTGTTTCTCTCAGTGTGACTTTTTTACTAACATGAAATAGACAAACACAAATAACCAAGCTAGTTACCAGTTTCAACGATATTTTAGGTGGCCGGCTACCCAGGATGCAATAAGGTTTGATGAGCTGCGTCCAGTAGAATTTTGTTCGAAAACTGCTCGACATTCGTGAACGACGTAAGCTTAGAAAAATTGTGGGTGAACATACTACAGATACTAATGAAATCTTCTTTCGCAACACCTCGGAATTGCCTTTTTTTACATTCGGATTGGTAACACTTTGTTCAAATTGTAATTAAGCTCGGTCACATTGTACTATGCCTAGTTTCCTCTGAGCAGACTAAAATACGTTACACATTGTCAAAATACGTACAAACAAATACCTCCATACATCTATTCTCTTGCCTTACATGTTTGGTAAAATTGCATTATAGTCTGCTCACGATAAAGCGGTCCCCGCTTAAATTCTTATTCCAGTAGTTTGTAATCCCTCTGCACTACTTTTAATATGAAGATTTCCGTGAAACTGTAAACCAGTGTAAACTTTCCACTGCTTTCAAAACGTTACATCTAAGTATCCAATAAAATACAGTTTTGGGTTATTATAGGTCATTCGGAATAAAGTGAGTACTAAAAATTTAACCTTTGAAAAATTTCACTAGCAGTTACTGCATATAATTCAACATTGAATGTAGTTACCTTACTGCTTGTGTGGTTGGTAGCGAAACTACGCAATATAGTTCCATGTGTTTTCCTATTTAAATACAACAATACAGTACCAAAGTCAACCAAAATTGACGTTATTGTATTTAATATAGTTAATTAATTTTTTTATTAAAATGTATCGGTTCATACTCACTGCACAATTAATCTTACACGCGCAAACATTAAGTGACGTGTCCAGAGAGGTTAGACACGTCCCGTTGTTAGCCGTTACGCGCGGAAAGAAACAAATGGGTTGAAATTAGAACTTTAGCAGGATTTTTTGAGTGCTCACTTTATCCCGAACCACCTATACAAATGTTGGGTAATGTTCAGTTTAAAGTGAACAGCTTATAAAAATACATAGAACAATTTTAAATCTGTGACAGTCGTCCAAACGATAGACAGTATTTTTTATCACGTGGAAAATTTAAATGAAAAAAAAAAAAACGCGAACATTTGCAAACCTACAGGATTGAAGGCGCGTGAGTGAGATGCAATTTACGCAACGTTTAAGAGAGCTTCAGTTTTAATGCATGTCATAAACAAGCTGATCAGTTTGAATCAGTATTTTAGGACCACAACTGTGGAAGTTATTTAGAGGCTAAGATCTGCAAACCGGATGTTATTTTAGGAACGGTCACTAGAGTATTGATTTGGTGGCGAGACATACAATATTAAGTGAGTAACGGCCGCGAATAGAATACCTAACACCAATAAAATCAATGTTCTCCGGGGTGGAGAAGTTATGATGGCCATCTATCACAGGAAGCATCCGTTATTCTGTAAAATGTAACTAAAGCGATATCGTATACAAGATACCGAACGAATTTTCTCCGTCATATACGATTGCGTGGTTGATTTCTTCCTTCGAGGCTCAAAATGTAGTGTTATTTTAACTAATTAACTTACATTTCCGCTGCTTTATTGAAAAAAGTAGATTTTAGCTCCTTATGCTGACATTTTCAGACCATATCGACAAAATTCTGAGATATTTCAACACAAAGAGAATTGGAAAGGAAACCTTGAATCACTGTAATTTTTCTGCATTTGTTTCCCATAGTAAAACTCGTATTCAGTTGTAAATTAAGCACACGAAACTTGACCTAATAATATTACTTATTAAAAGTTTAACTTCTGCGCCTGACTTAAATTAATATCTAATATAGCATTTATGTGCGGGCAAATCAAATGGTATACATATTACGTGTTCGTCGATATTTGATCTCTACCGTATGATTTCCAACATTTATTTTGTGTACCTTGCAACTGTAGTTCGCGTTGTAGTAGTACAGACCTTGACCTGTAGCTGGAAAGTTTAATTTTATAAAATATTTCTAAAATTATTGGTTGTTTGAGTTATGAATACTTCCGCGACTACTAAGGTATGAAACGGGTAAATTTCTTCCGATACAACTCCACAGGTTTTTCTGAATACACTCAATATTTTGTATTCTGAGCAGGAATAACTTTGCCGAAAAATAGCGTCGTTTGTTACTTAACGAATCTATGCAATAAGCGCTATTACCTGATTGATTTATCTCACAACTGCATTAAGCCAGTATTAAATAAATAATTTTATTCTAATTTTAAAACCTGAGAAACCGGGGTGGGGGGAAGTAGAAAGACTATAAAACATTGAACCATTTAAAATCTGTGGCAGTTGTCTGTAACTAAGATTAAACTTGAATGTTAATTACAAGTGAGCATGATGCCGTGAATTGAGTTTTCTCGCAAACCAAAACTTAGCTGCATTACAATTCAAACCAATTTTCAAACTTTTTTGAATAGTTGTAAGGAGACATTTGAGGATAGGATAATAAAAGTAATAAATTACTTGGATCTCAACGTTTGTACCTATGTTTAAGCTGTTATTAATTTTATTGATGTAAACTTTCATAATTCTTGATGTAGTAGCAGTAGAATAAAGTATTTAAACCAAAATTTAATACTGTAATGAAACATAATCGAGCATGGTAGCATAGGATTATGTATGTACACATACATCCTATGACATCTAAAATGCAATTACGAGTAAGTTAATAAATGTTTAATGTAAGCAAAACTGTTCTGAAACAACACAGTATACCGTTGTTTGGATGAAGGTTGTTCAGTCTATCTATGGAGAGGTTACGAAGTCACATCTTCTGTTAACGCTAATTACAAATTACAAACGCAAAAGAATCCGTTATGAATAATGTCTAACATGAACCGGAAATAGTAACGTACGTTGTTTATAATATAAAAGTTTGGACATTTACAAACCAATTAAACATTCTGCACGTCCTTGTAAACTAGAATTCACACTAGTGTTACCTTGTACAACCTGTCCACCTGCGGCTTTGCCCCCGTAGAATAATAATATCATGCTAGGTAATGTGTACAATGTTACTTAAATAATTGTTAACATTAATATTTATAGGGCTATGCACAAATACAGCGTACCGGGTTGTGTACCGATAGAATGGCAAAATATTACTTCGTAAAAATTATTTTTTCAGCGCCTTACTCGCCTTTTGGATCATCTGTCTTTAAGGAAAAAATCCTGTAATTAAGTTAGAATCATTCTTGAGTAAAATCAAGTCGGTACACATACATAAAAAGACTAATGGAAAACACTTTAACCTTGTTTACCCCATTGGGGTCAAATTTGGAAGATTCGTTGAGTTGCTTTCCAAGTATTTAAGCAGACATCATCATGCAACAAAGAACATTCAGTTGTTCCGATGGATTCGATAAAATGTATCAGTGGTTGATCGAAATCACGTTTACGTATTTCCATTGAGAACCACGGTGGCCAAGGGGTCGGCTCTCAACAAGTTGATCCGCACTCGATTCCCGGCGGGGTAGGTCCCCTTATCTTCGCATGTGGGATTCGTGACGGATGATGCCGCTGGTTGGCGGATTTTCTCAGGGATCTCCCGTTTCCCCCAGTCCCTTCACTCCGGCGCCGCTCCATACTCACCTCATGTCACCCCTCGCCGGCGCTGGAGAGCTAGATGTTGAGCACTGGACCAAATATCTTCACTCATGTCTTTCCAATCCATTAGAGGATG
>PNEQ01068381.1:66417-90263 GCA_003012365.1 Medauroidea extradentata | reverse complement strand
CGCAAAAACTATGAGAGCTACAGAATTTTCCTAAGAGAAACATTTAGTCACAATTTCTGTTTAAAATTAGAAAATAAATAGCTGGTACAAATATAAAATTAAAAAAAAGACGTTGAAAACTGAGAAGAACCGCGCTTTGATTACATAAACCAACCGGCACATATAATTTTCTTTGGCTATGGAAAATTTAATAGAACACGTGTTTGGCGAACACTTATAATATTAATTGAACAACTGAACCTTAGTGCTTTGCTTTCCCTCTACAATACTCGACATATACTGTTATAGTATTTAGCGTAGTGAGTAAACTTAACAATATTATCAGATTTGGTTGGAGTAAAATTCTTAAATACGAAGATTTGGGTTTTCGTATACTTTAAACACGGTATGTTTAAATATATTTCATCTGTCTTCCAAAGTTACGGAATTAAAATTTAGCAAAAAATATTTTATACGATACTGTATATTACCAACAGCATAACTATCGGCAAAGTTAAAATGTTTTATACCAAGTGGTCTGGGGTTTACGCAAATATGCCAGTTCGTACACGAACAACTATTAGTTAATTATTTTGAAATGATAGCGAAACTAAGAAACTAACATGTTTGACAATTTGCTTTACTGATGCAATCGAATGTGAGTACTAAACCTACATTAGCATTTCTCGTGAGTCTGCTTTCATACAGTTTCTAGAATTCAGGATATTTGTTTCGCGAGATACTGAAACTGATTTTGTCTTGGGAATCAAAAATGGCTTCATCTTCGCGTATAGTTATTGCTCTTGTGCCGAATTTACGGTATTTTGATCTCAAGTCATTTTATCGATCTCGTCATTTTATCAGGAAGCTTTAATGACTTTGCTGTACATATTTTATGAATTTGTTAGTGAGTATATTTTTATGACATATGTCTTAAACTCTCTTTACATTCTGTTATGAACCGTGTTTTATTGACATATTTTGCTTATCCTAGAGAGGATTTCTGTTAATTAAATATTTGGCGGTGTTGTTTTTCTTCTGCGTCATTTCTGAATAAATATACGAAACCACGCAGGATGATTTCTTATTTGTAAACAAACCATTCAGAGATGAAGTACGTCCCGTCAGCTTATTTACGAATATGAAACGTTTACTTTTATAACGCAAACTCTTTCACAGCTGCGAACGCAGTGTTCCCATTGTTCGACAGATATTTTGTTTTCACTGCAGGTGCCAATTCAAATTACTGTCTTTTTAATTCATTGAAATGGAAAACATCAAATAAACCTAACATGTGTGTTAATTTTTGTTATCAGATTAAAACAAAGTCATGAAACGTGTTAATGTAGCGTATGACCTTATGATTTCAATACATGAATATTCCATATCCTCTTAGTATCACAAAACTTATTTTGGCTAATAATCTGTCTTGCACACAAATAGACTGGCAACAAGAGTACTATGGGTTGAAGGAATGTCAAATAGATAAGTTTACTTTGTTGTACGGTACACATTCAGAATAGGATTAAGGGCGTTCAAGTGGGGAAAAATCGTAATTTTATGTTCGTACGAAATTACGTTAGTGTTGTAGACACAATTTTTTGATAATGAGTTTTCAAAGTCAAGATTCGATTGCATTTATTTCTTATCCACAGTGAAAAGAAATTAACACCACTAAATAAAATGATTCACATTGCAACTGATTGTTACGGACTTCTGCTTGTCGTACGTGAAATCCGTTACAAAATGAGTGAAGTTTTAAATTTAATTGATATTATAGGAAATAAAAAAAAATTAATTTTCTATATGGTGCGCTTACATAAAAATGAACACTCTCCCACACTTACCATATTTAAAAACTGTATTTTATTGAAGCCAAAGTTTTGAAGTTTTGAGAGTGGTGAAACACTTACAATAGTTTCTAGTTTCAGGGTAGTTTTCATATTTGAAATTGTAAATGTGATTGCAAAATGGCTGAAAGAAAAATGTAAGTATTCTCACTTGATCGCGAAGTTTATAATGGGTATTCATAAACATTAATAAGTAGCCCTTTAAATTGTAAATTCAATAGGAATAATTTAATTTCATTATGTTTATTGGTTTTCGCGGTGGGTAAGAAGTAAAGAAATTGCAAATTTTGGCTCTGAAATGCCAGCTGAGCTATATTTTTATATTTGTGAAAGGAAAATGGGTCTCCCAAATAACATCTACACAACTAACGCTATTTGATAATAATATAAAATTAGTATTTTGTCTCTACCTGAACGCCATTAATATAGATTCTAAATGTCGAAATTAACGCTTCAGCGTTGTTATTAAAATTACATTATTTGTACAATTTCTTTCAAATACAAAAATGAAAACCCGCATCAAATGTTAAACTGTATATTCAAAAACCATTTTTTTTAATTCTTAGTTAAATTATTTTAAATTCTGTTATTTTTTCTCGTGTAGTTATACATCTTGCATGTGCACACTTTATTTATGTTTTTCCTTATTTGAATTTCGATAATATGTAGGTTGCATGGAGGAGAAAGGGTTATGTCGTGTTACAATTAGAATTAAACAATTTACAAAGCTACCAGCATGTGTTGTGTGCTCTTCCAAGTAGTCAGCTACGGAAATGGTAATGTGCAGTTCAGACGTGAAACAATAAACGATAGCGTGTTCCTCTTACCTGCAACGTCTTAGCCAGCAAGCCAAAACAGCTAGCAGTCCGAGGCACGTTGCAAGGACAACCAGGCCAATCTGAGAACACAAACATAACACACATACAATATACAGTACATATGTCCTTAGCTCAGTTACAATCACTAACGTAATATTTTTGGGGAAGATTGCGTTTCGACTGCTTGGCCCAGCGCTTAGTACTCCTGGTTGGGGAACCTAGGTTCCCGGGTTCGATTCCCGGCTGAAGAGGGAAGTTACAGTCACCTCCTCGTGTTCAGAACAGGGTGTTTGTTCGTTTAGATTGGTCACTTACTCCATCGGTTACCAAACTCGGACCACCGTGGTGGGAAGCGGGTTTTACAGGAATGGATTGATATGGAGACAACTTACATATAGAACTCATATAAAGAACATTAAATGCATATTGCATTTTATACACACCGAATTATGTTGAAATTTACAGCTTAATATTAATAATGGATAACCAAAGAGTGAGATTCGAGCACAGCAAACTCACCCGTTTGTCTTAAAATAGCGTAAAATCAAAATAAAAAAAAACATTGATTATAAAATTTCATCACATCTCGTACACCAGTATAACTTGCAGAGGAGAGTTTACAGATTATTATTATTGTTATTATTCTCCATTCATGAGATAAGTATTGACAACAATACATGTCTTACTATATAATGTTTTCAAATAGTTATCTTATATGTTTTTGTATAGCGTGTTTAGTTGAGAGAACTAACTGGTAAGTTTATTAATATGTATACTTTTGTACGTAATCCAGTATTTTGGAGTATTCCATGTGTAGTTCAGTCAACCATAACTTCGCTTGATAAAAAACTAATTATATTTACAATAAACCAACGTGTACTGAATTTTGTTTTAGCTTGCCATAGGTATTTTCTTGACAACAGATAATAAACTGCAAAAAACCTAGAGCAGAAGTGATAATTTTTAAATATCATTGGTAAAAAAATTAATTTCTTCTAAGCATGGTGACTCAAACATACTAGCAGCTTCTTTGTTAAGCTGGTGTTTCAAATCAATTTTGTTTGAGATGACATATGGTTGTATAAGCAGTATTTTCTTTTAAATTTATGTTTTTAATTTTGTGTAGGTAAAAAAAAAAAAAAACAACAAAACTGACCACATATTTAAATAACAGAATCCATCAGTTATAAACTTGAAATATTTTATAGACTGGTTGGAATTGGTTGTAAATGTGATAGTATACATGCATACATACGAGTACACCTACATGCAAACATGTATATATATATATATATATATATATATATATATATATATATATATATATATATATATATATATGCATACATACATATAGTGGCAATTTTCTTTTCATATAAAAACATTTTAGGTTTTATAAGAGTTGTATAACGTTATGAGAGGATACAATTTGGTGATCAAGGGGACACCCAAATGACAAAAGCCAACTGACTTAATGAAATAAAATTATTTACTAAGTTATAACTCTATGCAAGGAAACCTTTTCTTTACTTAAATCAGAGTTAGAATTGGAAATTCAAAGAAAACAATGTTAATTTAAGAATTTTTAAAAATGTTAACTTGCTTTATTAAATTTCTGCAGACCAATAATAGGCATCTCATTTTACAATAGCGCGATTCTTATTGGCTAAATCAAACAGGGAAACAGCTCGTCGCACTATATAAAGCTGGTTATCTTCTGGTAAGCTGAACGTACGTAGAATCCCATCAATCAGTCAAGTTTTCCCGCGAGAAACCTTCATCTATAAGCATATTACAGCCAAGTACCAATGTGTAGTTCTTTTACAGTAAGCAGAGACCGGACAAATTCGAGGGCTCACTGACCTGTAGGCCGGCTTCCAAGAATATATGCGTACTGAAGCAGACATCATCTGTTTATTAGCTTCTGACTGACACAGTGATGGAACACGTTAAGGTATATTATAATTATCGGCTCAGATATTTCCAGGGAATGTCAAATAAGTCAAGGGCCAATTCAGTTGATGGAATTCTAGCATGTGCGTTTAAGAAAACGCGAATTTTTCAGGTCTCTACCTATAGGTAGCCATCTACTGGGACTGACAATGTCCTGTGAGCGAATATGCAACATTAATTACACGAAGATCTAACAAACTTATGCGCTGATCTCAATGTCTGATAATTTACGGCAAACTAACTTCCCAAGAGCTACGTAATAAAACATTTAGAAACTCAGAACGTAATATTTTGAATACAAAGAAAATCGCTACATAGTTTCTATAGTCATATAGGATGTCTCGGAACGGGCGCATTGTAGGAACACCACGAGAAAACTTGGCGAAATCAGAGGAAAAACTATTACAAATAGAAACGGGCCTTCTTTACATGGATACAGAAAACAAATGATTAACCTAGCAGTACCGAATTTCCCCTCCTCCGAAAACCAACTCATGAATTGAAAAATGGAAAAATAAATAAGTAACTTAATAAAATTATCCGTCTGTAGTAATATGAATACATAATTGTTTTTCATTCTTTGCATGGCAGCGTAACATGCAAATTTCGAATTTCACACGCCATTATGAGAAAACTATGCGAGACAAAATTGATTTGTAAGAAAAAACTGTACACACAAGTATCGACAACAAAACTTACACTGTTTCATAAAAATATATAATTACGATCTTATCACTGTGTCACAACAGAGGTAGAACTGTTTCGTAAGAGCAAATTGTACTCAAAAGTATCCTCCACAAAACTAACACTATTTTAAAAATATATAAAATTATGATTTAACGAACTTGATCACCATTAATGCGGCGAGTACCACTAATGCTGCGAAATTTGCTAACACATGTTCGCTGGTTTCAAGGATGTAGTAGGGCGAATCACCCACTTCGGGTCGTTGCCAACCCCTTGGTTGCCAACGCCTGGCATTGAAAGGAAAGCACTCCTGAGATGTGATAATGAGATTCGAAAGCTCGTTCGTGTGGATCGAACAAGCAATGTAATTAGCAGAGATGAGAGAACCACCAAAACTAGTTCAGATTCGAACGACTACTGTTGAGCATGGAATTATTAAAATTACCTTCTTAGTAGTGAATTGAACTGTCTATGAGCAAAATCAGAGATACGTTATGATAGGACAAAGGTCGGCTTTAAGGCCTTGTTACGGAGTTTTGCAGTGATTTCGAAAATATTTTAATTTATTGCTACCTAATACATCAAAATTCCGCTGAGCAGTTTTGACACGTAGCCTATATGTTATAATTTGTAGTTGAATTTTTTTCTGGAATAGTACTGAACGGTTTTTTAGATTTCATTACCCAAAGTACCACGTTTTTCGTCGTGAAAATAAGCAAAAATGAAGGAAATTATTTTTTTTGCCGGCGAATGGTACATTATTTTAAAAAACGCGTCCACAGTATTGTGCATCGTGTGATTGCACATTGACTCAAATTTTTCAAAAACTTTTGGTTAAAAAATATTTGAGTTATTGGCACCAGTCTGAAAAAAACTCGGGAACAAGTCCTTAAGGAATGCTATTTTATTTTCAGCTGGGAACCGTTGGATACTGCTGAATTCCTCGGAATATAATTAATAAAATTTAATCCCTAATAGCAGTCAGTAGATTGTTATGAATATTTTATAACTACACAGCGTTATAAAGGTTTAGTAAATAAATATATTTGAATATTTTCTCGCTGTTAAATTCTGAGCACTTTTTGTGTTCGAGTAAGTATTTATTTTTCCGAAAAATTAGCTTCTTTTTGTTAGAGCAAACTAGTCAGACAAGTTATGTTAGTTGTTATCTTATTTCACACAGGTCAAGTTTTCGTTGCTTTACGTGTAGGGACCAGACAAATTCGTTTTGTTTTGAGCAGACACTAAAATTCAATCAACTTTACGTTCACGCCACTTTCGCGGTTGTCACTTGACATATACTACATATCAGTTAGAGTAATAATAATCCAATATTACATATGTAACAAAATGCAAGCTTAGTCATGAAGTGTCAATGGTCAATGAGCTGCAAATGGGCGGCAACTGTTTGCTTGCTTTCACAGATAATCTTGGAAGCTAGCATATTAATCAGTGAATACGCGAATTTTTTTTTATCTCTGTATGTCTTCTTTTACTATCGACTGAGGACAGAAATGATCTCACGATATCTGAAGGAAAACATAGAAAGAAAGATGCTTGAAATAAAAGACGCACTGTAAAAATTTATCTCGATCGATTTACGGAATTTCCGGAAAAGCCTTATCCGGATACTTCCGTGAATTCACGGAAACTCAGTTTCTAATTCAACAGAAGTTTACGTAGAACAGTTTCATCACACGGAATTGAGTCATACTTACATGTCTATAATGCTACAAAAATGAATTTTACAAACTTACAGATTTGCTGGTGATGTTATTTAAATAATTCCGTAATATTTACAGCTCTCTAACCTGTAAATTTACAATTAAATCCGTGCAAGTATCCCTAGACTTTTGGACATATTACATACGATTCCGTAGAGTATATTTAACATAGACATTTCCGTATTTTATTTTTACGAGCACTGTTTCCGTTTATTAACGGTACATTTACGTTAAAATTTATAACGGTGGACATGAGAGTATTTCAAGTGGTACCGAATGATAGTGGACTTTTTGTATGTTACTAAGGAGTACTAAACAACAGTTGCTAAAAACTCTTACAAATATAAGATGGAACCGTTAAAAAAATTTTCGCTGTTTTACGGATAAGTACTGGAAAAAATTCCCCAGAAGTGTTCGTTAATTTACGGAAGACAATTGCTCCACTTATGGAAACTCGCATATTTATGTGACTTCATCATGATGCAGGCACAATAATGCGAACGGTTATTTTTTAGTTTCTTCTCGCAGTTACATATATGTTTAATTAATGAAACTAAATTATGTATAACTGTGTTACAAAATAACGTTTCATTAATTAAACAGACATTTCCGTATAATTGTCCATAAATTTACGTAAAATTTTAACAGTGCGTGTAGTTTTGACGGTGTTGTTTTGTACTTCTCCAGGTCGAACACATGAACACGTCATAATGAGTGTCGACCAATAGGGAACAATCCATAGCAACGGGCGGACAATCAGTTACAAGGTTCTCATGCAGTCGCACAGTAAAGAAGTTTTTATATAGCTGCGAGGGACACTTATTTGAGGTTATTTAGTTCCTGTGAATACATTTTCTATTTAGAGCAAAGAAAAATTGAAAATATTATTTCGTGTTACAAATGTTTCTTTTAAAATGTTTGATAATTGATTAAGTTTAATTATGTATGAAGTAAACAAAACACAGTTTTCAGCATTAAGCCTCGGAGACAATGAACATTTAATTAACACAAACGTAGTTATTGTGACAAGAATGTCGTAACATAAACACAAGAGCCAAGGGTCTGTTACACCGGTAGATTATTCATACAGAATTATTTTAGTTTCTAATGTGGTATTTGTCTCTCGTAAATAAAATTGCAACAATTCTCTCTGCGTAACTAAAGCTACAACAGTCCGTTTTCTGTACAACCAAGTACAAAACACGCGTTTTATTCTCTGCTAATTTAGTCTCTCGTGCGACAACATAGTATTATGTCTGCCAGGGCTTCTGATTGGCCGAACTTTCTACACAGTATTAGTACTAAGCAAAAATTGAACAATATCCAACTTATTTAACACTAAAACTTGTCTTGTATATGTGCTTATCTGTGTTTATGATAGTAGCTAGTCAGACTGAATTACATGCAGGTTAAGGGGGATTGATCCCTGTCAGATTGGTTTTACGGGTTTTCTTATAAATCAAGGAATAGACACATTGTTTTACTTTTTTCACGCTGACAAGGCATAGTTTATTGTTTGATTCACTTTTTGGAATCCATATGGCATTGTTTCTGTTAATGTTGCGGCCTCTGAAGTCGCTCCCGTAAATAAAGCAATATTTCCTTTTCAGCTGTTTCTCATTGCAAAATAATGAATATATTATTGTTCCAGCAGTTACAAAAAATCGATTAAGTTAGTATCTATGCCTTGTCGTGACAAAAAATTTGATACATCGACTGCAACAGAAGTTATCAAGAAGAAACAGATAAATCCAAGGTGGTAGGGATCAATTCCCCTTAACGCTTGCGTTTAACAATCGGTATATGCTGACGTCCTTTGTGACTCGATGACACAAGCTACTTTATGAAGAATCTTAATGCAAAACTATTATTGTTTACGTCAAATAAGCATTTTATTTGCGAGAAAGCTGCATTTCAATGTTTAATATTTAGATAGTTTATTTTCCACAGTCTAAGCTATGTCACGGCAAAGTTGTGTTTTAGAGAGCGGTACCATAGTAAACATATATGAAAGGTATGTAATGCACTTCTGTATAGGTAATTATGCTGTGTATTGAGGCACAGTATGAGAAGATTTACCCAGTAGTAGTGTGCGAGTGATCCTGAGGCGTTCTGGTCTGCATGGTCCGCCTTCATCCCTGGGTAGCAGGCACATCACCAACATCTGAAACAACGGACATTCAATCAGATATGATTTGCTTCTATAAGCATAAGCCGTTCACATCATAGTAGCCTTTTATTGGTATAGAACGAGACATAGATTAACACTACAGTTGTCAATTTATATCTCAATGTTTTCGGAAGTCAATGCAAAAAAAATATTTATCCCATGTAAGAGGTTTGTGGCAAAAACGTATGGCAGAGACACTGGAAAATCGCAGGAAAATTTGAATGTTTGCCAGACTCCAACGTACTGTGTAGGCTATTTCACTCAAGCTTCTAATGTTTATTATTAGATACATGCGAAATTCGCTTTATTTTCTGACAGCTGACTAGACTCAAAGTGACTATAGGCTTGTTCGACGTCTCCTGCTGGCCGATATTGTCGTGACTTGCCGCGGAGAATGCTTACACGGTAGAGGCCAATCTCTGTAAAGACGTAACACACGTCAGTGACAACACATACAAGTTCGTAACCAATTGAATCACAGATTATGCTATGTTATGTATAGGAAAGTGAAGTTTAGTCTGCTGCCAAATTATAACGCGAATTTTGCATGTCTCTATCTATAACACAGAAACTGTGCTATTTGTCCCAAGATTGTTACATGTGTCACAAACTGTATCATCCGTAAATGGTAGGATATAAAATATATAATTTATTTTGGAGAATGCGCCAAACTTTAATTTTTCTCGCGATTTTACAGTGTATCTAATTACACCCTAGCAAAGCATTCTTTTAGCGTAGAATTATTGGGTTCAAATGTACAAAATAACGGGACCAGTTACTGTATCTCAAATGTTCGTCGCTCGGACTTAACAACTGCTTGAAATGTTCGGTTTACATGGTGAGTTTAACTTTTTTGATGGCCATACTGAAGTTTGGTTTTCACTTAGAAATTCCTTTTATTTTACCTTTTGTAAATATGAATGTTTTTTTCTGACTTGGCCAGGAAGGTTTATTTATTCCGTCGCTCCAAAAACCTCTATTCAAGAAATGAATGACAGCACTCGGTAAAACACGTTAAAAATGAGCCTTAAAATATACTCACCTCATCGTATGATAACGCTTTTATTTTTGTAAATTTCTTTTCCATTGGCTTGAAGAGAACTTAATTTTTTAATTAATGTACTTATCATTGACACTACCACGGTCTCTTAAGAACTCGGTTAGTTTAAAGATTTTTATCCTATTCCGTACTTCCACCGCTTGCTGGCGTGAACAATGTGAGAATGGTATGAAATAGCGTACAAGCAATGACCTTGAAGTGAGTGCAGATATTTTGGTGGTAATTTATTTTTAAGTGATACTCGCGAGAGTGTATGTCGGAAATTAAACACTTTATGTTCCGTCTGATATAAATATTTGGAATATTTTGGACGCGGTCTACCGCAATTTTCATCATCATTATTTTAATTTTTATGTGTACTACATATTTCTTTCTTATTTAAGACACAAAATGTGACTGAATTCGGCTCTTATGAAATTTTTTATATATCATAGTTTTCGCGTAATGGCTTGTTAAAGTCATATTTTGCGTGTTTTCGTTTTAACGATCACACTAAAACCAACTGACATACCAAACTGAAAAAAGTCACAGTGGATAAAGACATTGCAGGCTACAATGGCATGCTCATAAAATTAAAGAATAAAAATTATTTGAATTAAAAAAAAAATGCTGAAACAAAAAATAAAAATTTAAAAAATTCAATATTTTTTTAAATACAAATAATTTTTATTTTTTAGTTATATGAGCATGCCATTGTAGCCTGCAATGTCTTTATCCACTGTGATTTTTATGAGTTTGGTATATCAGTTGGTTTTAGTGTAGTCGTTAAAACGGAAACATGCAAAATATGACTTTAACAGGCCATTACGCGAAAACTATGAGAGATAAAAAAAAATCAGAAGAGCCAAATTTAGTCACATTTTGTGTCTAAAATAAGAAAAAAATATGTAGTACAAATAAAAAATAAAATAATGGTGAAAATTGCGGCAGTCCGCGCCCTTAATTGTATTTGCTCACATAACTAAAACGATTACTGCTGATTATGCAAAACGTCATATATGCAGCATAACATGGCGTATAAATAGTGCAGTGCGTTTGTACATTTTGTTAGCATGAGAATGCATTCCTAGCTATAAGTTTAAATGTCACCACTTGCAACAACGTCCCCCATAACTAACCGAAAAGTATGTTTTTTTTCTCGGAAACAACGACTATGTAATGCTCAGGCAGAGTTTTGCACAATGAGTTCCTGCGAAAGAGAGACTCTAACAGCTTCCTGAGGTTAAATAATGACCAGATAACGTGTAATGGAAACTATGCCTGTTTCATGGTGCATACAATAAGAGTGCTAACCTTATTTTCGCCGAAGACACCCGAAGTAGGCTAGTTTATGGATAGGTTTATTTTTCCTCTTACCCTTCGTCAAAACACGCATAATGAACAACGGCGAGAAACGTTTCACAATTCCAAGTTCATAATATTGTTGTCATTATTACAGTTAGCTTTCCAATAAACTAAATAAAAGTATTTCTTAAGGCGCCCACCTGGTAGCCGTGTGTTTGAGTGAGTGAGGCACGACTCCAAGGACGATGTTAACCTTCTTATGTGGTGCGGTATTGCTTCTAACGCAAGACACTAAAACGGCATGCAGTTGTATCGTAAATCACTCGCCTGACTGACAATTTCAGTGGTGACCCCATCTTTTTATTGGTGGAAAGTTTTAAGAAAAGTGGAATGCACTTTGTTAACGTCGTTTCACACGAATACCGTAAGTAGTCGTTTAAATATAATAGTTTGAAAAAGTATTTTTTTTTTTTTTTTTTGGAAATTTTGATGAGCCCAGAAATTATATTTCTAATTAACGGGATGTATTGAAACTACCATTACAACATTGTTTGAAGCGCTTGTTCTTTTCGCAAACGTACACATAAAATACACGTTAAGAAGAGTCTTAGAAAAATGTATTCTGCTACCATGCTATAACGCTGTTTACAAGGCAGGCAGGAGGCCCCCTCAGGTCGTGCGTTGTTATAGATCCATAACCTCGTTTAATTACTGTTTCATTGTAACATTAATTTTTCTTGATAAGTTGTGGATAATCTATAACTTCGACAATCGTTGGTTAAGGGCTCGTTCGGTAGTTTTTTTTTTCAGGCTGGTGCCATTAACTCAAATATTTTTTTAACCAAAAGCTTTGAAAACATTTGAGATAATGTGCAGGCACACAATGCCCAATACGGTGGATACATTTTTAATAATAGTGTAACATTCGTCAGCGGAAAAATATTTTACTTCGTTTTGGCTTATTTTTACGACAAAAAAAAACGTGGTACTTAAGGTAACAAAAAAAAACGTCCTACAAAAAAAATTTACCCTTAAATTATGACACATTACTGTCTAAACTGTGGAGCAAAATTTTTATGTGAGTATTAGGTAACAATACAAAAAGTATTTTCTAAATCACTGCAAAACTAAAGAACAAGCCCGTAAGAGTGTGCGGTAGATAAATAAACGCTGAAAACATCAATTGATTCCTCCCGTTTTTTTCGAAGCCAATATGGATAAAATAATCAATGACAATCCTAGATAATAGTATTTGCTAACTTTATGAGTAAATATTTATCCAGAATTACTAATTCGTTACGCGTGATCTCTTGCGCCGCAGTTAAATGCACGAGGTTCCGGCGACATAGATTGTGCCTCAGAAGTTCGTAATACTGGAAACAATTTTGTTTAAAATGCTGGCTGAAACTATTGCCTAGGATTGCTATTGTTTGACTTTCGCAAATTTACTTCAAGAAACCTACAGTTATAGGTTAATGCTTATAGCGTTAAATTATATACCACGCCCTCTTAAGGATTCAGTTTCCATATCTCGGATACGAAGGACTTCTTTGCACTGCGCACACAGAGGACAGTCAGCTGGAGGGCGTAACCACGGGAGTTTCTGAACTGTAAATGTAAGTAAAACTAAATTATTTCCGCATTAGAACAGTTTAAAATTTAACTTCTTACATAATAATAGTAAGGATAATGAACTGAACTCTAATAACGATCCTCCTAATTTATTAAACTAGTATGTTTTTTTTTTTTTTTTTTTTTTTTTTTTTTTTTTTTTTTTTTTTTTTTTTTTTTTTTTTTTTTTTTTTTTTTTTTTTTTTTTTTTTTTTTTTTTTGTTTTAGTTGTATGATAGCCGCGGTGGTGTAGTGCTTATGCCTCTCGTCTCCCACCAGGAGCTGTTCCGGGTTTGATTCCCCGCGGGGGCGCTAACGGTTTTTGTACGTGGGAAGCTTTTTGGACGTTGCCTTTGACTGGCTGGTTTTTCTCGGGGTACTTGTAGATCTCCCCGCCTTTGCATTCCGTCGCTGCTTCATACCCACCTCTTGTAGTCCTAACTAATGCTCAAAACCTGTCTGTTAAGGTGGTGGTAAAGAACATAATTACAAGCTGTTTTAAACGGCAATACAAAAGCGATTACAGATCAGAATTAGTTATACAGCATAGTAACTTTATAGTACACCATAAATTAGCAATGCCAATTTTCAAAATTTCGCGAAATATTCGAATTAATACGCAAATTTAAATAATAAAAAAACCGGCTATTATCGAATTGGTTGAAAAATCGCAGAAAATAAATTGATCGCTGTATCGAAAAACAGAAAATAGCAAACTTACCTACCGCTTGTGTTCGAAACCGATATTTATAGAAATCATAATTTTCCTCATCTATAATTTAAATGCCTTCGCTTGATGCACCGTATCAATATATTTGAACGGAATAAATACCTACCCTCCACCTTTAAAAACCCTCAGTCTCTTAGTAGCTTTTCTGCAGACCTGCCAAGTTACAAAAATGTTCCAGATTTCTGTTGGCTCCGTGCAATATCGGCCTTACTTACACCACGATGCGACAACAATTTGGAAATTCCTTCATTTGTTTAAACTCCGTCTTAAATGCCATACTAGGTAGTATTATTCATATTGGTACAAGAAACTGAAAAAAAAAAATGGATTCCTTTGGAAAAATTCAAGACTATTTGCAGTCATACGTTGCACAACTTTATGCAGACTTTTGTTAAATATTGCATCGTTCGTTCGCAAAATGTTATTTAGTTAGATTTAGGTTTATTTTCATACTAAAGTTGGAGATATTTTGACGCAAAAAATTGCATAAGGTTTGGTGACACAAAAAATTGGTACAAACTATTATATATTTGTGACAAAAAGTAGGGACTCTTCGACGTGAAAACTATATTGCTTTAAAAATATTTTCAAAATCACTGTAAAACCGCTGTGCGTCTCGCCTTAATTACTGGCACTCAAACTGATCTTGCGACCGGATGGTTGAGAATCATTTAATGTGATTGGAACGTAACCTAATATCCTCCGGTGTTGGTCGGGTGTTTGTCCAATCCGTCATCCTTTGTCTTAGCACGAACCTTCCCTCACACCCCTGTCATACTGTTGACAGACTGAGTTGTCCAAGTGGCCTTTGAAAAACCTACAATCTGTTACCTAGTACGTAATTGCTTTTTAAAGACGAAGTTTACTCGTGTATAAAATTAAATTTTTTCGTCGCAATGACATTTTCCTGAGCAGGGAAATTTTATAAGCAAATCCATATATAAACTAATAATGGTTTACATAAAAAAGAATAATATTAAATCCCGTAGATCACAGTTGCGAACCTTTCTTCTTTTTCAACATTTATTAAGTTTTGACTTGACAAGAGTGGGTTGAAAGTGTTAAGTAATAGCCTGACACTAACTCAAAGCATTTCATTAAAATATGTTTCAAACTAACAACCTGCAGGAATGTAACTTGAACTATTGTTCAACCTAACAGATGCAAGTTGGAATGTTAGAATAAATCAACTTTGTAGCAGGCTAGCAGTAAGTTGGCAACAAGTAGCCTTATGACTTATACACACATCCTCATTATTTTACCAAGTTAACGGCGACTTTAAAGCTTCACGGACAGCTTTAAAGCCAGTCAAGTTAACAGAAAAAATATTTTCAGCACACTTAAAAACAGTTATACGTAAATTTGGGCGCTGTGCCCACTGCATAAAAATTTAAATTTAGAATAATTTCACTTGAAATTTAAATTGACTAAATGGGAAAGAAATAGCCCCAATATATGTAAAACCTGATATAAATCTATTCATACTCAAAACAGTGGTTTCTGAAATCTTTAAATACCAAATTACACTGATGCCAAATGCTACTATAATATGATTTAAGACATTTATGGATAAAGTTTAGTTAATACGCGATTGCAGAAGACAAAAACTGTTTGCTCTTTGCGTCATTTTATAATCGTCTTGTAAGTGTTTTACTGCATATGTAAATTGCAATCTCATAGTGTTTTTCAAACGCATGAAATTACCACGAACAAATAATAATAATAATAATATTGATGCCTTAATGAAGTATTCAGGCAACAAATTCTCGAGGATTAAGGACACTAGTTTTAACCAGAGTAGAGTTAAAACTTGTGCCAGAAGGAAGCGCCTGTGTTACATAATCGAATGCGCAAGCTGCGAAAGAATATTACATTTCACATTTTCGTAATTCACAAGAAAATTTGGCGTAATCTACGCTCACTTTCCTTATGTTCTCTGGTTCCGGCTACACGTTCATACGGCTCCTAAAACTCTCAGTAGCCAATTAAAGCAACGGGATAGCAACACTTAAAACGGCCCTTGTAATGTTAAACAATAAAGTTTTGTTCCGATAAGGTTTATTTATCTGAATCCAGAATAAATTTACTGCGAATTTCGTACAACTTATTTGTATCAAGTATTTTAATCAGTCATTCACAAAATTACTTTATATTAAAACACATTTATTTCACGCCTAGGATACTTCAGTTGTGGATTTAGAAACACATTTGTTTAGGCGGGGGGAGGGGGCTTATTTGTTTGTGTGGATTGTATAAAATACCAGCCATCTCAAAAGTGTAGTTGCTTACTGTTACAGAACATTAAAAATAACATACATACAGTTAGGGCACATTAAATGTACGTGGATCATCATAAAACAAAACTCAGCTTTCCTTGAAGCGACTGGGCGTACTTTGGCTATATAACGTTCTATACGATTTGTGGGGGAATCTTCGGTCAGGTAGCCCCTCCCTTTAAATCAGCCACTGGGATTCTTTAAAATGCGCGGTTATGTAGTATATAATGAACATACGCCATTGCAGAGCTAAGAATTCTCAGGTTTTCATTTATGACTACAATGGCTGGCGTTTAAACTATCTATTATCTCAGTTAGTTTTTCACCGCCAATGAAAGAGTCTTTCGGACAACTTGAAACAAACGGCAGACTTCTCACAGTTAATTATCTTCTCTCGTGGTTCACGAAGTGCTGCGAAGATACTTAACTAGCAGGCGCTGTAATGCGGGCGTTCCCCGCCGCGAGCTACTTCGCTGTTAATTGCCAATGAACATGGCGTATTACACGTCACGGATGTGGCCGATATGATCACGGCTTAAGAGGGCGTGGTACATAATTCAACGCTAAAATCATTAATATACAACTGTAAGTTTCTTGAAGGCGATTCGGGAAAATTAAACAATAACAATCCTAGACAATAGTTTTAGCCAACGTTTTAAACAAAATTGTTTCCAGTGATACGAACTTCTGAGACACAATCTCTGACGCCGGAACCTCGTGCATTTAACTACTGTGCAAGAGATCACACGGAACGAATTAGTAATTCTGAATAAATTTTCACTCATAAAGTTGGCAAATACCATTATCTAGTATTGTCATTGAGTATTTTTATCCATATTGACTTCAGAAAAAAGCGTAGAAATCAATTGATGTTTTCAGCGTTTATTTATCTACCACGCACTCTTAAGGGCGAACTGGTGTAATTTACACTCGGGATTTGGGAACGTCTTCCCTGTATAATCACGGTTGATGAAGCTTGTGCATGTGCACTCTAGGGATATTCTTTGTACACTTACAAAACATTATAAAAGTAAATTTTTTTTCTATACTCATTCGTTTATAAAGTTACAAAGGTCAAGGTCGCAATACTAGAAAAGGAATTCCTTGTATTTAACGGAAGTTTCCCGCACTGTAAAACATTTTTGTAGTTTTACGAGTTTTTGTAAATCGACAAAATTTTTCATTGATTTATAAAGATACAAGTATTCTCAATGTTAAAAAACATAGGGAATAATTTGTAGTCTGCTAAATTCCCATGTTCGCAGGAAATCACATTTGTACAAAAAAATCACATCCTCTGGAAGGCCTTTTTCTGGAATAAAGTAAATTTTTACATTGATTACACGCTTCAAAAATTAGAAAATAACCGTTAACATTTACTTTTTTATTGTATTCAAATCATGAAATAAAAACAATTGCAAGGAAGTCAAGTTCGTCTATAGTGGTTAGATGCGTAGTATGAATGTGCTGGAATGCGGGTTATAAACTGGGTGCCTCCATGAAATTTTATTTTATTTTTTTCCAAAATAATTTCATGTAAAACTTATTTATTCAAACGTTATTTGTTATGTAAGTATAGTGCCATTCTTAAGCTATAACGGGTATTCAAACCTGTTTTTCTCCTCATTGCAAGCACATATAACAACAGTGTACCATTATATATGGCGATAATTATGACACATTTAATAAAGGTACCACAACAATTTTTCGCGTTTAATGGTAATATTGAATCATAAAAGCAATTTGTTGGGAAAAATAATTACCATGATTGGTCTTAAATTTAAGTTAAATTTAATGGCTTGAAAGCTTCTACTAAACACTTCTTACCGTTTAAAATGGTAATATTTTCATCAATCAATATTATATTTCAATGCTGACTATGTATTATGTATATATGTGTGTATGTATGTGCGTTTATTTATAAATAAATCACTATTTTGATAGTCAAAATGAATTAAACAATCGCATGAATGTTGGCGAAAAAACGACAGAGGCGCACATTATAATTGGCTACAGAGACACACATAATAAAATTAAATGAAAAAATTAAATGCTTAAAGACTGAATAGGCCATTTGCTAAACCAAACAGGTTACGAAATCACCTGTACCAGGCAACAAATGCTACAGCAACTTCTATACAAAGTCGAATGTTACGTCAGCTCATGTAACATATAATATACAAGTTTAATGTATATACACTACAGTGTGATTTCACAGTGTTCATATTATATTTTTTCTGAATCTTTGCTCTACAAGGTTCACTTTATGGAACATGTACTGAACTATCCCCAAAATTGAGATAGTTTCATAAATAATTTTACGATAGTCTACACTCCTATAAAAACTCTACTAACCTAAACATGAATTTTTATTTTTAAGTGTGTTGTTTTATAACATTGTTAAAACCATCTTTATGTTACTAATACGATTGATTGTTAATTTAATTTAGGACATTCTAAAGGTTTAGTTTATTACTAAGACGCCTTTAAAATCAACATATATGCTTAACTACGATATTTTCACTACAAGCCTTTCTTATGCTGCATATAATCTTTGGGCACATGCGCTTTAGTACAATTTAACGAGAATCAATAACCGACTTCCAACATCGCATCTTCTCTGTCTTCGTTAAAAATGTGGGACGTTCAATCAATGTCTCGTCACTGGCTTCCCTCAAAATATTATACCAGTTCGGATACGCTCAGGCAATGTAACTAAGTAGAGTTTTATGTTTAAAACTGTACTTGTTTTGAAAACTGCAGCCTTGTTTGGACAATTATGGCCAGGGTCTTTTCAGTTTTTCTAACATAAATATATATTCGGCCTCTTCAGTACAACTTACAGAATTGCGTGATATTTGTTTACATTTTAAACCCGTAATAAGTCTGTTAACGACAAATATTGGAAGTAGATGAGGTAGCATAAGAAGTATTCCGAAACAGTATCACGCACATGGACTGAGATTCAGTGCAAGCAATACTTAAACAAAATCACTTCCTATTTCACAAAACTAACAAAAAATCACCAAAATTGTAAATGTTAAATATCAGAGAATTTCAAGTATATCTTTGCACTCTAACAAGACAGTTGGGATCGCTTTAAACAGGTAGGCTACTCTGAGGGAGCCCAAGAATTCATGTTCGTATCACCAGCCTTCACAGTGAGGTTACGTTACAAAACGGGCACGAATGCCAAAGTAACTTAGAATTTTAAATATATATCTGTATATCTCAGTAAACAGTTGAAATTTATCCTCTGGGTGGTCTGGCACACATTTTTCTTTTTCTAGTCTTTGTTTAACTAGCTATTTACTTTTTCTACTACGTAAAATCTTACCACAAAAATGTAGAGAAATGGTATCCAGGATGTGAGACAGAAGTCGTATGACTCACATATCTTCATCATTGATTAATTTCTACTCAGTCCTTCTGTAGTCACTCCACCAGTGAAAACGGGATGTGTACTAGAACTTTGTCACTATTTTGTTCATTATGTGTGTTGTAGTTTAGCATTTGTTGTTGTTGAAAACTTCGGAGGATTTCAGGATTTCAGTTCTCAGTTGTTAACAAATACTATAAACGATGCAGTGGCTACCACAACAAGCGGCACAGATTAGATAACGTTTTGCTTACATTGAGGTGGTAATAATTTAAACAATACATATACATATATTAAATCCTTGTCGTTTTAATACATACAATACATTATGCCCCTGTGACAGATACATTTAATGTTATTAAAATAAATGAAAATTTTCTTTAAGACATCTATGTTCTAACACAGTCTCCAGAAAGATTGGAATCAAATGTTAGTATATATAGCCGCTCGTTGGATACTTAAATATAAACTTGCATTTAGTTACACTTGCGTAAAAACTCGATGTAGGATTTTTAAGTGTTTTACTACTAACCTTTCAGGCATTTAAAACATAATTAGTTAAGTTGCCAGTAAAGTGTATACTTTTTATGGGCTCTTAGTACACGATATATTTGTTATATTTTTATGATAACTTCTCTTCCGAAAATAGGCAAGCTAGGAAACGACAGGTTACAATTTCTATTAGTAGTCTTGAGTTTTTACATGCGCATAAATTCACCAAATTTGCTCCCGAAGTGGATGGAACATTTGGTAAAATTATTTGTGACAATTTACTTTTAATTAAATTTTACTGTACGTACCCAAACCGAGAATACTATATGGTGTAACAAATACAGTAAAGTCACATTTTGTAGTCAGTATTTAGAGAATTAACGCAGAACGCATTGTGCGTAGTAAAGAGTTACTTCAAAATTGGTAGAACATATAAGAGAAATAAGTAAAATATTGTATATACCAAAAAACAGCTGCGCCTTATGAAACAAACTGGCAGTTTTTAAAAACATCTGGACTACGATATACCGAAATTCAAACCGCTAATTCAAGATGGGTTATGTTTAACTTAATTAAAACTAAGATGCACATTCAACTTTAGTTACTATACTTTAGAGTTACAAATCGAGTTTTTAAAATAATAGCCTATTAATCTGTAAGGTAAATTTGCGCGTGTTATCCTGAAATTTTTTCGACACGTGAAAAGGAATGATAATATAAGCTAAGGTTTTGCCTTGATGGGTTTTAAGGCCACGCCTGACAGTTATACAAAGTTTTATAAAGAATAACTACATTGTTTTTTCATGGATTTGTGTTAATTTGTACCTACTTTTTTGGCACCAGTGAACTTAATAGTTTTTCATATTTTGTCACCCCCAAGTATCGCCATCTTTATTACGAAGTTTAGCCAAATGAAACAATAAACTTTGTTATGCAAACGAATGGTGCGTTATTTTGCAAAACGCCTACATAGAATGGTGAATCGCACGACTGATGTTAGCCTAGAATTTTTTCAAAGCATTCAGTTGAAAATGTTTTGAGTTTTGGCACCAAATGGGCAAAGTTGCCTAGCGTGGCCTTAATAATCGTCTCACGCGCTGGCCGGGTTGTTTACAAGGGACAGAACATCTCCCCAAGGAGCCACGGCATGCCAAGCACTGAAGCGAACCACTTCATATCATCTGGATGGCGTCGCGTGCCGGCCGCCAGTTCGCCAGCATCATTCCTGGTATCATGTTCAGGAAGGTAAACTCGCAATTTAACTGCGGTTCCGTAGGCAGCACAGTTACAAATAACAGCTCCCCGCTGCCCCTTTCAAGTGCCGTACGCCATCATCCTACGTGATCCAACAACGAGCATAAGAAGATCTCAGTTAAGGCCTCGCACTTTAGTTAAGCAGTGGTTTCGAAAATATTTTATTTCCAGCGCAAGTTAATACATATATAAAAAAATAATTTGGCACTTTTAACGCTTATATACCATAGTTTGTATCGGAATTTTTCTGTTGCAATGCACCAAACAGATTTTTAGGTTTTTTCCCCCTGAAATAGCAGATATTTTGTTGTCAAAATAAGCCAAAATGAAGCAAAATAATTTTTTTCTAACAAACGGTACATTATTAAAAAAAAACGCTCTGGCAAATTTATGTATCGTATGACTGTACTTAGTCTCAAATTTTTTCAAAGCATTTAGTTAAGAAATATTCAAGTTATTTGCAATTGTTTGAAATAAATTAAAGATCGGAGGTCACTGTCGTGGTTTTTTCCATCACTCTTTAGTGCACTTACTTGTGCTTTGAACTGATCTGACATTAACATGAGACCGTTTTCTTGAAATATTGTTCTAGCATATTAAAGGGGAAGTTCACCAACATTTTTATTTATTTACTTTTATATTTTTTACTTATTTGCTTTTTTTTTTTTTTTTACTTATTTACATTGGTCTTTTTACGTGTCCTCTAACAGCATGATACCTTGGTAGAGGAGCCCTCTGGGGTGAAGGGGGGGGGGTGGAGGGGATGTAGTCAGCCAGGACCAGTTTATAGAACCGTTCCAGCATTCGCCTGGAGCGATTTCAGAAAACCCTGGAAAACAGAAATCAGGTTGGTCGGAGCCTGAGTTCGAACCCATGTCCTCCGTAATGCGAGGCGAGTGACTTACCATATTACCGCTGCTACACGTCGCTTGGTAATGGTTTTAATAATTGTAATATATGTACGATAAATGGCTCGTTTGATAGTAATATGTTGTGACTATTTTTTGCTTTAATTAAACTTTTGTAGCACCCATGGTTTTTGTATAGTGGCATGCCAAAATCTATATTTGCACAAAACGGTTTTATGCTACAATGGAAAACCAACTCACTTACCGAAATTAAATAAATCACACTGAACACCAGTGTCACAGCACGTTGGTATATGTGAAAATTACATACAAAACTTTTCCTTTGTATTTTTAAAGATATTTCAATTTTTCGTTCCAAAATCAGTACTTTCTTGTAAAGACAAAATAAAGTTAAGTTTTCATACATATTGTAATGTAGTACGTCTTACTGTTCTTCAGTAAGTATTATTTCACTGCTGTGAGTCAGATGCTTTGCCTTCCAAGCATAATACCGTATTATGCAAATTTTGAATTCGATGTGTAATTATACAACTATGAATGTTAAGCATTTCTCATTACAGTAAAACAGTCACGATATACGTCTAAAAAAACCATATATCGCACACATATGACAATTTAAAAACAATTAATATTTTCGGTAAACAACCACCTTAAAATGAACTTCAAAATAAAAATATTATTTGGTGTACTGTACTAGTCAGATTTCATAAAATGTATCGTTTCCAATACAGACGAGACAGATGAGACGTCTGTACTGTAAATAAAAAACAAAATAACAATGTAAGAGATTCAATTAAATTTTCTGCAACTTTAAATTATACGGACCAACTTACTGTGTATATAAATCACATGGGGCATTTTTAATAGGATTGATATCCTGAGCATTTAAACTAAATTTTAGTTTTTATGAGGACAAGAATATGTATGCAAAAACTGTATGTGTACGTGTGGTCTATCAACGTATTACAATGTAAATGTTTATGCTGAGCATATCAGAGTGGCTAGATTTGGTGTGGGTGAAGTGATACGAGCCAAGACTAACAGTGGAATGCAAGGAATGTGTGAAATGGGAGTGGCTGGAGAAAAAACCACTGGTCTACAACCTCCGCCATAATTCTCACATGTGAATATTTAAAGTGAGCCGTTCGGGAAAAGAACCCTGATGGCAGTATTAGGAGGCTATACATACCGCCATGAGCTTGTAACATAACCTTGCTCTCTCCACTTTTACTCTCTGTAATATCTCCAAATAAAAACTTTAACTTGGGCAGATATAGCTTACTAATTATTTTACTAGTGTATGAGCCCTGAGATGTACGACTTGGTAAAATAAAAATTAATTGAAACAATTATGATAAACTGAGAGAAAACAAGTGGTGTGAAAAGAACCAAATTTATTACATATAACCTTAAAAGAATATTAGTAGGGCTCATAAAGAAACATAAATTGGATCATCAATAAGATTCCGTAACGCATTATTGTAAAAAAAAAATAATCAGTGACGTTGCAGTTATGAGAGACTATAACTTAAGAAATGGAAAACAAATTTGAGTACTAATTAAATATTTGCTTTCCTAGACTCTTACTAGATTGTGAATTTGTATTAGAATAAAATTGAAAATTAAATGTTGGATGTTAGTTCAGTGTGATAAGTCAAAGAAAAATATAAACTTATTATTTTCTCCACAATATTAGCTAAAATGGCAGGG
>PNEQ01068381.1:46743-66317 GCA_003012365.1 Medauroidea extradentata | reverse complement strand
TTTTAAATTTAAGCAGAGTTGTCCACAATTTCGAAACTATTTCATGGTTTGGAATTTTTTTCTTGTCGTTACGGGAGGGCTGGGACTGCTTACCGTTGAAGTATCCACCGTGAAGAAAGAAATTTCGAAAACTCTCCTGAGTTTCGAAATTATAAAAGAATATTGGTATCAAGGGAAACGTAGTACTCCACGTCGTACAATTCTTCTCTCAGTTGGCCAGTAAGAGGTAATGCCAGGCTAGGATTCGTCCAACATATTTCCTGGAAGACGGAAACGAGAAGGCCTGGATATCTTCTACTCTTCAGTCGTAGAAAACATTTCCCCGCTGCTTTCCAATAGGAACAAATGCAGCGCCAGGTCTCGTAGATTCTCTTCAAAAGGAATTATAAGGCAAAAAAAAATCGTCTCGAAGCATAATCTTACTCGAGAAAGTCTTCGTAGATTTTTCCTTCCATTTTCTTCCCTTCGACGTTCTAAATTTAAAAAAAAAAATTCTTTCTTGTTGATTCCAAAGTGAAGGCAAAAATTCTGCTTCAAGAAACGCAGTGAACATGGAAGTTATTCTTTCTACTAACAAAAATCGATTAATGTGTGGTCTGCAAATGATCAGATTTTTAAATCTAATTACGTTTTTTTTCTAGTAAGAGCCTTTACAAAAATTGTATGATTATTAAAACATTTCCTGAAAATATACCATACACTTAACAAACATAGAAATTTCATTTAACACTAGTCACAGATAAATATTACTACCATAGCACAATTACTTATTTAAATATTTACATTACCGAATGTCAAAGACATAATAAATTCTAAGCAATATCTGTGCATAGACAATATGTGTATGTTGCAAGCTTTAATGTAACTATAAATTACTACAGATATGGAAAGGAGGTAAGTTTAAACCAGACACATTAAATTATGATGGAAATGAGATTAGATTCCGACTTGAATTACTGCACAATGCAATAGTTTACTTCTTATTTAAAAACTATTAACAAACAGAGCAGTTAATAATATTTTTATAACTTACGAACTGTTGACAACATGCACTGAATTACTACTTTTTGGTTCCTAGCTAATTTCTGCTCAATGATATAGTTAAATGACAATTAACACAGAGAAAATTTAATAAAATAAAAAAACTTCCGAACCGTTTACAATACACAGACTCGAATTGGGATTTAAAAAAATATTATTTGAAGTAACGAAGTAAAAAGTAACAGGTGTCCTTAATTTGTGTTGTAAGATCACAGTTCTTAAATTGTTTTCGGTGTTGCCTAATTTGTCATTCATATCGCCGCTGAAGTGAAAAATTGCATGAATTATTTATTAGAAAGGCGAAACACTATACAAGTCGTATTCACCACTGCGCCGATTTCTCGTAATATGTTTAGAGGATGTAACGGTCTGGCTCAGGTCATAAAATAAACATAGCCTAAAGTATTTATCTAATTTAACAACAGTACATTATTTAATCTACTTAATTCTTCTATCAAAGCAATGCATTTGCTTAGAATTTTTGTGTATACTTTGGCTACTATATAATTAATTTATAATATGAATGATATTAAAGATACACTTGATGAGTTAAATATTTGTGGCTATTTTAATTGTCACAAATATATTGATGAATTCTGTAAAACGTTACATAAAACGAATTCCACAACAGCAAGGAAATCAACTCTTTAACTTAGTGCAGCCAGTTTGGTGAAAAAAAAGAAATAGGATTGAATATATAAGTTTTAAAAATCTTCAATTGTTAAGTCGGATTGGAATTTATTTAAATTATGTGAGAATTACTGCTGTAATTGACTTTTACTAGTTCATACCTTTTCTTACAGTCCACTTTACCTGAATACTCCGTAAATTGTAAAGTAATGTTATTTAATTCCTGGTCACTAGCCAAAACGTACTTATTTTTAATAATACTATTGTATAGCTAATATTAATACTGCACTCTTAATAGCTATTATTTAAATGGCCAACATTGAGCTACTAGTAAAAATTGATATACTTCGGCGTGGTCTGTTTAGGAGGTTTATTAAATCATTACGTGGAAGATTTATCAATATAAATTATTACTGTTTATGAAGGTAACTTTCGCCTCCCAATCAAAATAAAATTGTTCTCAACCCAAGAAGTGAATAGCCCAGTGGCGAAGCGTGGATGTGTTCCATGGCAAGCAATATGAGAACCGACTATACACTTTGGGCAGGTGATAGTTGTGTTGCTGAGACATAGGTGTATTACTGAGAACTTATACCTAACCTCTTACATGCTACTGGCTGTGGAGTGTGTCTGTCACTATCAGTCAAGTGGTTCCACAGGCAACTGAGAGTTCTGTACAGTCACTGCTAATCACAGCTTGCCCTAGAATACCTCACGCTTCGCCACTGGAACAACCTCATCGCTATATAAATAATTTGACCCAAGAAATGTTAAAACCGTTTAACGTGGTTTGTGTAGCTACACAATTCGTGTTAATACTTAGAATTATGTATTTTACGTTCAGCTTTCCAGTGCGTCGGGAATAACGTGAATAACTTTATTTTATGTAGAGATATATTACTATTAGCTTTAGGGTCAACTACAAAAGTTCAATTTAATGTAACATTTCTAAGTAGGGTATTAACTGAAAATTGTATGCAATATAATTCAGTTAATATTGTATGAACACTATAACATACAGTATGATGACAAACATCGTGGTGGAACAATATTAAGTTTTAGTTTTTTAGTGTGAAATTAAATATTGTGTTACAAAGAATTCAACTTTTCGTGTATCGTCACCAGGAATTTTTATGACTACATTTCAATATTAACGGTATAATATTTCAATCAACCGTTCGAGAAGGGCATAAATGCGCACAACTGGATGAGAAATAAGCATGTTATTTTCATTTCGAATGTCAAAATGTACAGCCAGTGATTTTTGGTGAAAATAATTTTGCAACAGTTTGTTTCAATGCCTTACGTGCATGTCTGTAGCACCGCTTCATGGTTATTGGCGGAATGTGTCAGTGCAGAGTGGTTGCTCATTTGATGGTGTCACTCAACAAGATAACTGCAACACCACACGTGTATGTTACTTGCGGGTAGAACCACTAGCCACTGAGAAATTAAAACGTCCAATCACTGAGAAAGAAGCAGAGAAGCAGATGCACACATACGAAATTTAAGCAAACTGTTACAAAATTATTTTTTTCAAAATCGCTGGCTCTATCGATGTGGTATGAAATATATCCGCTAGCAACTTTTATTCCTTACACGTACGAAAAAGATAAATAAATAGGGGAGGAATTTTATACCAATTTACACTCGACATGAGATTGTCATCGTAACTAATGGTATACAACGCAATTATGATATATGTTTACGCATTTTTTTGTGCAGGAACTTAAAAAAAATATTCTAGCGTATTTTAACAGGGTGAAAATAGGGCAAGTTTAATGTCTTATATTTTCTTCAAAAGGGCAAAACCATTTTTTTTTTTTAATTTTTTAATTATTTAATTTTTATAGAGTATTCGTATGCACCTTTTAAATAACAATTTATTATCAGAACTGAGTTTAATTTCCAATATGTATAAATTATAAAATCAAACATGTGAAGTACATACATTACTGTAATGAAAAAATAAATGGTAAATGTTATAGTGAATAAAACAAAAATAACAATTTAGTAATAGTAATAATAGGTAATTTAACGACGTTTCTCATTATAAAATAACATTGCCAACTTGTTATAACATGGGATATTTCATTGGAATATTTGTTTACATATTTGGCAGCTAAAAATTCAATAAAGACATGTATGCATTTTATGAGCAATGCAAATCTTGCGAAGAGCCTTCAAGTTACCCCACTGTCTCAAGTATACCAAGTTGATGACATTAATATTATTTACTCAGTAAAAAAATATATTAATCATTTTATTCATTCAGTAGATCATATTAGGATAAATCTAACGGTAACGAACTGAACAGAGTTATAAAGAATTGACATGAATTCGATTAGAAAATTCTGGCGCGTGTGTGAGAAAAGGAACTGGAACTTCGTTCATTTAAATTTTTACGCGTCGTAATGTAACAGGTTTCCAATTTTCCTAATAACATCTTGAACTCAACAAAAAAACTGCACTGGCGTCTTTAATAAGAGTTTGAAAATATACTGTTGATTTTTTTTCACTTAACGTGTTTTTATTGGATGTGCTATGTAGTGGAGTTCTCGTAAGAGCCTCGGTTCAAGAAAGTAAAAAAAAAAGTTCATTCAGGGTAGTATGTTACAAAATTTAATTTTACCTTTAATGAACAGTGTTCCTTTACTGATGCCTTGTGCTATTCCGACGCACTTCACTTGCGAAATAAATTAATAAATATGATTAATGGTTATTTTATTATTAAAGTGACAGAATGTAAAATAAACATAACCTGTTAAGGAATACAGTAACTTCTGATTTAGTAACTGTGGTTTCCTGTTTATCGATTAGGAGATCACGTGATACGTGGCAACATGCAGCAAATATTTTTTTTCTAGGCTTTAAGAATATTCTATTTTTCTGTGACATGACACCAACAGTTAACTTGGTAAAACTACGTTATTTAATGTAAAATTTATTATGCAGTTTTTACAACATAATTTCAATTATATTTATTTATGCTTATTTTAAAGTCCCATTCTTTAAGTCAATTTATCACAAAAGTATTTTTTTACTTTCTTTAAACCATTTCAGTGTCATCAACGAGTTATATTTTGATTCTCTTTGCTTATCTGAGGCAACTCATTAACTACTTGCTATTACCACCATCAATTATATTATTAAACAATTAAAATTGCAGTATGCACGAACATTATTGCTACTTAAAAAGTTTTCATGTCATTCGTAGGTAGAAAAAAATTAGTTTTGAGTAGTACTCTATAAATTTACTTCAATGTTGAGTTTGACTCAAACTGAAATGAATATATAGAATATAGTTACTTTCATCAGTTACTTACAGGAATTTTTCACCAATGTCACACGTATGCATTTTCATCTTGAAGAAACATGAGAACGAGAACCCCATAGGCGTACACTAGACGGTGATTTTAGAGATAAAAACCCATTCCGAAACATCAGATTTTTGCATAAAATACATTTTTACATTACGAAACATACATATTTTACAAAAATACAATAATATATTAAGAAAGGAATTATTTTTTACCTCTATGCTCAGGAATGTTATATACAGAAAATTATCTACACTATCTGCAAGATGTCAATATAAAACCAAATCAGAAATGTTTTCCTTCGTACGTCCTTTGTGTAGGTAACCATGCATGTCTGCTTGGACTTCGTCAGCCGGCTAAACAGCGCTATTCACCAACCAGGCGTGGACGGAAAATTTCCAAATATTTATAGTCATAAAACTGGTGGGTTGGCGTGGGGAAGCATCTTAGAGCCGGCTAGCTATATTTGTACTGGCCTGCCCCCCGACATACAAGCCTGGGTCGGCTACTGCATAGACGTTGTTTCAGGAGGTCAAGTCCCGGGTATTTCAGACGCACTCGAAGCTTAACCATGACGCAAGCATAAAAACAACCCCCAGCTGGTATTCGATCAATAGGCTAGGAGTGCGTCTGTGTGGGAGACCCTGCGCGCGACCTTGTTCACGACTTGCTGACAATTGTACCTTCTACACGATGCAGACTCTATGCTGCCTTGAATTCCTTGGATGCGGGAACAAGTATGGCCACTATTAGTAGTTTCACATTGATTTTCCAAATATTATTTTTAAAAGCAACGTAATTTTACTGTCGAAGAATTCCTACACTGTTTTTCATATATTTGGAGCAAAAATATTTTCTTTATTAAATTGTAGCTCTAATAATCTATCTGAAACCATATATTTGTCTTAAAAAATTTGTCAACATCGAAAAAAAAAAATTGCTTAACAATAATGTTGGAAGGTTTTAAGAAGTCTGCTCCAAGGATTTAAAAATATACCTCTCGCATTCTTAAAAATGCACCGAAAAATTTTCTATATTCGACATTTAAATAAAAGTACAGCACTTTCCAATGGTGCTCCTATATAAAAATCCCAGGACATCTAAAAAGCCACTCCTGGTTGTTTTACATTGACTTTTAAAAGTTTATTTTTAAATTTTCATACCGAAGAATCACTACGGTGTTTTGTCACAAATATATCAATATTATTACCTATTTTTGGTACAACATACCTAATCGTTTTTCAGAGTATTGCACGCAAATTATCACAAATTTTGTTACAATAATAATCAGAAATCAAGAAAAATTACTTATTTTGCCAAAGAACTATAAACTATTTTGCAAAACGCCTTCACAGCTCTGTGCATTATATGTCTGTCCTTAGTTTTTTTTTTTAAATCATTCCGTTAAAAATGTTTAAAGTATTTTGCACCAATGTGTAAATTACTTAATAGTATTGGCTTAATTCAATATAACCGACTGACGCGAAGTGAGAATACACTGTATGCAAGCTGAAAAATTATTATGAGTACTCAACTCGCGTACATAGACTTGACAATGCGTTATCAATTTTTATTTTGGAATTACGGAATAATTCAACATTATGTAGTTATAAGAAATTAGAGCATTATTCATAAATATAAAAAGAACATTAGCAACATAAACAATCCTAAAAGCGAAAAATATTTTACGTTAATTCATATGTAATGGAAATCCTCTTCTCAAACTCGTAGGGTATCCAAAATACTTCTTACTTATTGTTAGTTGTGAAACATAACCATTTAAAACAGATTGAAATAAAAAAAACAATAAATTCACTTTACAATATCTTGCTACCGTCATTTTAAGCCTATGCTTGTTTAAATATTTTTCTAAAATTTTGTGTAGTTTTTATATCATTATTTGTTTCTCGCAACCCATTCTAGTTTATCACATTTCCAAGGTTGAATACTTTCATGTTCCATGAATTATACCAAACATCATTATAGTTCATACCAAATTTCTCGCAAATGAACGCGGTGCCCAGGATTAAACATTTATTCAAAAACATGATTTTGTTGTATTAATGCGTACCGGGAATGTCGATAGTTTGTAACTGACTGCGAAACAATACATATTTCACACACTATACAAAATACCAAATATGAGCATAATTACATTTATATTTAAAGCACTTAATGTAAACATGGGGGCAATATTTTTACGCTAATAGGAAAAAAATAAGAATATTAAATAATGCATGCTATAGAACAGTAGGGTACTTGGACAACGTAAATAGTTTTCAACTTAGTAAATTTTGTTGTTTGTCGTACTAAATTTTGTTTACGAATGTATTAATGATAGAAGCATGAAATTATAGCGGGTTGGACGTCATTTACGTTAGACTTCACGGTCCCATGCATTACCAAGCCACGTCCTTTCTTCATTGGCTGTTGTCCCAACCAGACTTTGAACTGGGCTGCCTGTGATTGTACTGTCATTTTGTTGCTGATTTGTTATTTTTTAAGGAGTCTTCAGGGCGTGTCTAACTATTCGTCACCCAATCACAAATAAACACGTATGATAAGCGCTTTTCAATTCTATCTTGTCCTGAAATATATTCGCGAAAATTTACAGACTGGGTATTTCACGTGATCCCACTAACAAACAGTAGACAAACAATGTTTTAACGTACCCTTAACGAACGTTAGTTGAGTATAATTCAGACAGAGCTTAGCTTCATATTTATAGAAATGATATTTAATACAAAATGAGAACTGATTAAACCCTGGCTGTTTTTTCAACTCATGTGTATCTTATGGCAATTATTAGCGATTTAGCCTTATTAACGTGTAAGGACTCAATGTGAATGCTTTGAACAGTTCCCTTGGTTGACATGACAGTCCAATTAAAGTGTTCAACAGCCTGACAGCACGAGGCGCTGAACGGGGGTAGTTGACAGACAGCAGGGGTGTTTCTTCTGAGAGTGCTGGGAGGGTGCGATCGTCCGCGCTGCAAGGGTGTCACGGGTTCGACTCCCGCGCCGCGATGCGAGTACCAGATGGGACGCGACGCGGCGTGCCTATCACCCAGGGGTTGTCTGGAGACGTATGGAAGGCATGCAGATGTATAAACTCACCGCAGCGGAGCGAGGCGTCCGGACGCCGTGGCTCGCAGGTGTACATGGCGTCGCTGTGTGGCGTCGTACTTCTCTCCCGCCGATGTCGACGCCATGCAGGCTGGGGCGGCCCCTCCAGGCGCATGCGCGCTGCCCCCTGGATCCCGGGCACAACCTGCGTCTGGGTCGCGATAACTTACCCGCTCCTCGGCCACACTCGGCTGCGTTCGTGCATCCTCGGCGGCTGAGCTTACCACCTGCGCCACGTATATACACATTTATCGCTACCTTAAGGTTGTTCAAGTGGGGGGAAATTACAATTTTATATTTGTATTAAATAAAGTTAGTGTTATAGACGTTCCTTGGGAGTAAATGTTCCTTTACAAAAAAAATAGCTAAGCCAGTTTTCCCATATTGGAATTCAAAAGTCAAAATTTGCGTATTTTTACTTCATACAAATCTTTAAAACCAGTAAACTTAATGAAATTGAAAAAAAAAAATCACATCATAACTACAGGCCATGATATGCAACTTGAAGCATATAAAACACATTACAAAAAATGTTTGTGTTTAAAAAAATATTTCAATAGTTTCCTAACTTTTTGTTACTTACAGCAATTTTTTAAAACACAAAACATGCCTCAAGCCATAGACCGTGACATGTAATATTGATGCGATTTTTTTTTTCATTTAATTACGTTTACTAGTGTTCAAGATTTGTATGAAGTAAAAATATGCAAATTTTGACTTAGAAATGCCGCTATGGGTTAAACTGGCTGAGATAATATTTTTTTCGTAAGAGATAAACGTACTCTCAAATGATGTCTACAAAATTAACCCTGTTTTATACAGATATAAAATTATGATTTTTCCCCACTTGAACGCACGTCCTGAAGGGGTATGGAAAGTTAAGGTGCTGAGCGAACGACTGAAATATTCATTCATCGATAAGATCTAATCTACTTATCTATCTTAATTCAACGAAATATTTGCCGAGTAGATATTTTACTAGCGAACATCTATTTATACAGCACTGGTCGGTAGTACGCTTTTCGAGTAAAAAATTATAAACGGTATTTAGAAAAGAAATAGATTGAAACCACAAAATCCATAAAAATGGTCAACACTAATATTAATAATTTTTAGTACGAAATTCAAAAATATTTGCGTTTTAATTTTAAAACAATTTTAAAATTCGTAAACCACTCGCGCAGAGGTTATGAAGAGTAAAATTATTTTAAAATCAAACGGTGAATATTTTTGAAATTCTGTTATTAAGGTACTAAAAATTAGTTTTCCATTTTTATGGATTTTGTTATTTTAATCCCGTATTTTTTAAATACCGTTGTAATTTTTTATTCTAAAGCAAAGCATACTACCGCCCAGTGCTACATAAAAATCTCCGCTAGTAGATTATCTACTCGTATTCAAGAATCATTACAAGAGAATTATAGGTTTACTTTAAAGGACTCTCGTGCAATTATTCTGCATGACAAATTAATAAAATATTCTATTATTATATCTAGTAGTTTACCAAGAATATATCCTATGTTTTGTCGGAGAGAAAATTTTGATAACACAGTCTGAATAAATGTTATGGCTCAAAAACTGAAAATTCAATACGATTGTCTTAAACTCCCAGTAAGGTAATTTTAATGTATGTCCCTAACCTATTAAAATCGTCTTTAAATTGTGAGCAGAGTATTTATTGACAACAAAATAATTTAACGTAAACTTAAGTAAAGAAGTGTTCACAGGAATCATGCTGAGGTGGAGTCTGGTTCAGCCACCGAAGATAGACGAATGCCTCCGAGCATGTCCGAGGAGCGGGAAAGCTAACGCGACCCAGACGACCGACCAGGCACTCGCTCGACCCCCGGCATCGAACCTCCCCCCACCCCTTCTCGAGAATGCTACAGTGGCGTACACAAACACTCCTGTCCAGAGAGGGCACGACGTGCATTAATAAAGCCTAGCACCGCGACGCTCGAGTGAATCAATATCCTGTACTCATGAACCACAGAAGTCACAACTTCCGTACCCGACGTGACCTGTTCCCCAGACCTAGGTGTACACGTCCCAGTGCCGGATCGATGACATACCTCGCTTAAGGCCTTGTTACGGAGTTTTGCAGTGATTTCGAAAATATTTTTTTTATTGCTACCTAATACTCATATCAAAATTTCGCTGCACAGTTTTGACACTTATATGTTATAATTTGTAGCTGAATTTTTTGTATAATTATACTGAACGGTTTTTTATATTTCATTACCCAAAGTACCACGTTCTTCGTCGTGGAAATAAGCAAAAATGAAGGAAATTATTTTTTTGCTGGCGAATGGTACATTATTTTAAAAAACGCGTCCACAGTATTGTGCATCGTGTGATTGCACATTGACTCAAATTTTTTCAAAACTTTTGGTTAAAAAATATTTGAGTTATTGGCACCAGTCTGAAAAAAACTCGGTAACAAGCCCTTAAGGGTGTTCAAGTGCGATAAACTCGTAATTCTATGTTTATATGAAACAGTGTTGGCTTAGTAGACGATACTTGTGTGTACTAAAAAATTTTAACTCGCATAGTTTTCCATAACGGTGCGACAAATTCAAAGTTTGCTTGTTCTGCTGCCATGCAAATAGCGAAAACCAATTGACTTATGGAAGTGAAATAATTCACAGCGAATTGAGATACCACGAACTACGTAATAAAACATTTTTTAAAAATTCCCGCGGACTATTTTCGTATTAAAAAAAGTTGCAAAAAATGTTAACTATTTTCCTGTAATTTTGTGATTTTTTTAAAAAAAAAAAAAAGTAAAATATTACGTTATTGACTTTTAAATACTTTATTGCATAGCTCATGGGATGTAATATCACAGTGAATTATTTTACTCAAGTAGGTCAGTTGGTTTTCACTACTTGCATGGCAGCAGAACAAAAAATTATGAATTTGTCGCACCGTTATGAGAAAACTATGAAAGCAAAAATTGTTTTGTAAGAGGTAACTGTACCCACAAGTATCGCCTACAAAACTTACGCTATTTCATTAATATACAGAATTAGTATTTTTATCGCACTTGAACATCCTTAAGGGGCCTCCCTACATAGGCTGCGTTTGTGTGTGTGAGGCAGAGACGGTTAGGTTACCGTTGCACAGAAAAAAAATGATTTTGTGGTGGCTACAAAATATTTTGTTCATATGGACCTCACAAAATAATTTTGTGGTGGTTAACATAATTTTTTTGTAATAAGAGCAAAACTTGAATGGGGACAGCAAAAAATTATTGAGGTCACTACAAAATAATTTGGTAAGGTCATTGTGACAAAATCTTTTGTGGTTAATAATAAGTATTTTTTTCAGTGTGACCGACGTATGTAATGTATTATCTCCTCTCCGTGCAAGCCACTCAGCTGGCATGCAGTGCTTTACTATTATCCTTTTTCCTATGTGACTTTAAGCGGTGACCACATTATTTTATTTGTGGACAGCATAGTTCAAAGTGCAACCTTTGTTTCTATAGTTCTGTTTTTCAAATCCGGTTGTTATTTTTTTTACAGAAACGGTCGTCTGAAAACCCCATTTTTGGTCATTTTGAGGGGCCCGAAAATTATGTTCGAAACAAACGTGCTGAATTTTTGAAACTACAGCGACATAGTTTGAAGTATGTGTTTTTTTAGTAGATACACAAATATAGTGCGTGCTTAGTAGTTTCGTCGAAAAAAGAATAATCGTAACTCGCTGTAACGCATTTCAAGCGTCCCTTAAGAGTGTTCAGGTTGGAAAAAATCATAACCTTATATTCTTATGAAATATTTGTTATTTTGTAGACATCACTTGAGACAAATTTTCGTCTTACGGAAAAAAATCGTCTTGGCCAGCTTTTCAATAACGGCAATTCAAAGTCTAAATTTGCACGTTTTCATTACTTCATAAACCAGTAACTCTAAACCAATAAACTTAATCAGACGAAATAATTTAAACTTAACCTACATGTCACGTGCTGCTACTTGATGCATTTAAATGTCAGTTCCAGAAAATGCATGTAATGTGAAATTATTTCGCAATTTTGGTACTTTTTGCTATCTTAGGCATTTTTTTAAACTCAGAACTATTTTGTAGTGCGTTGTTAAATACTTCAAGCCGTAACCCGTGTCATGTAGTGTCACTATGAATTATTTCGTTTCATTACCGTTAATTGGTTTTTGGAGAGTTTATAAAGTAAAAACATGCAAATTTTCACTTTGAAATTCCATTATGGGAAAATGAGAAACCTGGCTGAGCTCTCTCTCTGTATATGTATATGTATATGTATATATACATACATATATATATACACACATATATACGTGTGTATGTATTTGGGGGGGGGGGGCTTCCAATGATGGTGATGTAAGTCACTATTATTATGAGGTGCTATTTTAATTAATGTTAAGGGGTATTGATCCCTACCACCATGGATTTATCTGTTTTTTTCTCGATAAATTCTGTTCCAGTCGATGCATCAAAATTTTTGTCACGACAGGGTATAGATACAGACTTAATCGATTTTCTGTAATTGGTGGAACCATAATATATTCATTATTTTGCAACGGGAAGCAGCTGAAAGGGAAAAATGGCTTTATTTACGGGAGCGACTACAGAGGCCACAAAATTATCAGAAACAATGCCATATGGATTACAGAAAGTGAATGAAACAATAAACTATGCCTTGTCAGCGTGAAAAAAGCAAAACTATGTGTCTATTCCCTGATTTACAAGAAAAGCCGTAAAACCGATCTGACAGGGATCAATCTCCCTTAAACTAGTTTTAAAAGAAAGTTAAGGTACAATTAGTATACTTTTTTTTTTCTCACAATTTTCGATGCAAAATTTTAACTGGGCACTGTATTTTATGTGTAAAAGTAATTAATAGTTTTTGTGAAAATTTCTCTACGTGACTTACACCACTACCATTCTAAGCCCTGTATGTGTGTTGGTGTGTGTGATTGTAGTGAGAGGAAAATGTACTCTGAAATCACGTCAACGAAACTCACGCTATTCCATACAATTATATTACAAAATCAAGATTTTCCCCACTTAAACGCCCTTAACCATAGCTTTGATACACGGAGTGTAGATATTACGGTCCGCCTCCTACCCTGGAGTCTATGCTATATTCTCTGGCATGTGTAGTGTCGTACCCAGGGGGGTGTTTAGGGGTGGGAGGAGTCCCGGACTTGGGAATGTTATAAATCAACACCAACACTCTCCAATAAAGCGGGGTGTCCTGGGGTCCTCTCCCAGGAAGATTTGGATTTCAAGATTTTCAAGCTGTCACTATGTAGCTATTGCAGGACAAGGTTCTGTCGAAAATTTAATCGCACTTTGGCAAATTCTCTCTTATTAAAGCGAGAGTGGAAACACGAGAGTGAGACAGAGATATACAGGACTCTGGCTCTGACAAGCAGAATTTCTCAACAACCGAAGGTATCCTGATCCTTTACGGAGGACAGCTAGATGCTTAATTTAATTTGTAGATTTTCTGCGACAACTTCTGTTTTAAAAGATTTTTGGCAAGTATGGTAAAGTTGAGGCGTAGATAATATTTGTGATGAATTTTAGAGATCATGTAGAACCACGATTTTATGGCCAAAATATGTTTGCATCAATTGGTTTATTCGTAGGGACCCCTGATTTTCGTGGAAAGAATTTTGCCCCACTGTGTTTCAGTGCCTTACGTGCACATCTGCAGTTCTGCTTCATGGTTATTGGCAGCGTGTCTTTGTGAAGTAATGTCTCTCAATTGACTTGGCCAATCACAATAACGTTACTACAACTTCACACGTCTCTGATTTGCCCGTAAAACTCCAAGATACGTCAGAGCCAAGACGTCCAATCATTGATTATGAAGCAGAGATACAAGTGTGCACGTAAGTCACTGAAACAAAGTGAAGCAAAATTCTTTTCGCGAAAATCAACGGTCGCTACTTATGTGCACGTTTGCAACTCTGTTTCCTGGCAGTGATGGGATGTTTTAATTCTCACTTGCCTTGGGTTTCTATTGGCCAATCATAGACGTATGAAGCAACAATGCCCTTACTGTCATTGGTGCAGTCGAATGAGAGACACGTCTGACAAATGAAGACACGCTGCCAATAACTATCAAGCAGAACTGTCGATGTGGACGTACGACACTGAAACAAAGTGATGAAAAAATATTTTCGCCACAAAATCGCGACAAATATTGGTCATGTAATCACACTTGTAAGTTAACATATAATTCCCTTGCAATGATTCTGCACGACAAATTAATGAAAGATTCCAATATTTTTATGTCAAGCAGTTTGTTAAGAATATATCCTATGTTTTGTTAACGAGAAAATGTTTATAATGCAAATAGAATACATGTTATGGTTGGGAAACTGAAAAATAAAGACAGTTATCTAACACTCCTTCATAAGCAGTTTATTTACCCGGGGACGGGGGGAAGGGGTGAATCTGCTTTGGCTTCTTCCTTGTATTAGGATCAACTCAGTCACATCACAAGATATCAGTTTCAAACGTAAAACATTGTTTTCACTCGGAAGAGGAATACCTCTATTGGAATAAAAATGTTTAGGGTGAGAGGGAGAAATTTTGAGAATGTGTTTAAGAGTGTTCTTTGGGCACGAAATGAATTATTTGTTCATAGTTTCTAAGGTAGTTGAAAACAACGTAAATCATCGTACAGCAATATGGGTCGCAGCACCATTATCAACCAAGAAAGTCCTGGAAGGTATATGTAGTTTCGACAGTTACTGAGAAACACCTAGAACAAATTAATGTATAAATTACTATCCTTCTCGCTAGAGCCATACAGGGGTAAGCATTTGTTTGTGTTATGCGAGTTACGAATGCCTGTGAGTGGTAGACAACACGACCTCGTAAGAATGACGGAGCTTCCTGAGTGTTACAAATAAGAGGAATCATGGTGGACAGTGGTGACAACTCATGCTTACTTCGCAGGAAACTACACTAGATTCCGACCTCGTAAGAATGACGGAGCTTCCTGAGTGTTACAAATAAGAGGAATCATGGTGGACAGTGGTGACAACTCATGCTTACTTCGCAGGAAACTACACTAGATTCCCATTGTAATGGTTTCGCTTCCGATTGTTCGTTGGTAGTTGGGTTTTATCGGGGCTCTGATGTTCCCACAGACGTTGCATTACGTCGACAATACTACTCGCTTTATTTCTGTACATAGCGCACTCCTTCGGTCCCTGCCAGCAACTCCTGACTACATATAACTTCCAAACTTGTGTGAAATTGAAGGGTCTTGCTGTACAGATAAACCGTTCTGTGCAGAAATGAGAAATTGCAGCGGTACATACTTACGTTTATTCTAGTTTTATAATCTACGTTAATCGTCCTTCAACGGAGCACACATCATATTTTGACATTTTCTCTAACTTCTAACTTACCCAAAGTAATCGAAAGTAAACTCTTATTGAGAGACGAAAATAGCCTATTTACAATGCGCAGCCTGCAGTCGACTTCAGACAGCAGAATTCCAGCAGTCAATAGTCGGTAATCAAATACATGATCAGTCCATCAGCTGTGTTTTCTTCGGCCATTGTTTGAATTAACTTTTTTATAAATACTGCTTACTTTGCATGTGGAAGTACAGGGGGTGAGATAACAATGTTTTACGGACCTATAACAAGGAGATCTTAATAGCTGGATATACAGGAAATCTTGAAAATATGCATTTATTTAAGTTTCATCGCGTGTTTACGAGTGCAACGCCAGTTTGGTTGGAATTTTCCGGCAGTCGGCAGTAGTCGAAGATAAATTTCAACCACCTCTGCCAGATGCGTTTTGTGAATTCATAAACCCAAGAGAAGTACTTTAACTTGGAATGTCGGAAGTTGGCAGTCGACTGCCAACATCGCATTGTGAGTCAGCTATCAGGAGGAAGGGAGACCTGCTAGGAACAGCACGCCTAGCATTACGACCATAGACGCAATTAACTTCCAAACTTCTGAATTCCGACGCGATCATCAAATTCTGAGACATTTAACGGGTGGGTCTGGTTTAACAATCAGCATTCCCATCTGGGGGGATCCCTATTGTAGATCTCTTTTGTATCTACGAAAGTTGGATAATGAAAGGAGGAGGGTGCAGGAAGGTGTCCTCTGTGAGCGACATTAAAACAGACGTTTACATCTGTGGTGTGTTGTCGTGATCCAACGCATGCGGTGCTAAGCGGTGACTACTCAATACTGAATTGTCCGTGGGACAATTAGACGTGTAGGATCAGGTACACTCTTCTTCTAGTAGTGTACAGGAAGCAAGGAACATATACTCCAGTAATACACCTTGGTCTACACATCACATGTTTATTGGGTAAGACATCAGTGACGAAGCGTATGAGAACCGACTATACACTTTGGGCAGGTGATAGTTGTGTTGCTGATACCTGGGTGTATTACTGAGAACTTATACCTAGCCTCTTACATGCTACTCGCTCTGGAGTGGGTCTGTCACTATCAGTCAAATGGTTCCACAGGCAACTGAGAGTTCTGTATAGTCACTGCTAACCACAGCTTGCTCTAGAATACCTCACGCTTCGCCACTGTAAGTCAGGTAGGCACATTGAGTCCACTTGCTCAATGAGTATAGTTGGAGCTTATAATTAGAGCCAGTGATTTTTGGTGAAAATAATTCTGCAACAATTAGTTTCAGTGCCTTGTGTGAACACCTGTTCCTCTGCTTCATGGTCAGTGATTGTAAGTTTTTAACTTTCGGCGTCACGGACATGTGGTGTCGCGGTAACATTGTTCTGGTTGGTACAGTCAAATGTGCCACGCCTCTGTCCAATTATATTCTGCCAATAACCACGAATCAGAACTGCAGGTGTGCACGTAAGGCATTGAAACAAGTTGTTGCAGAATTCTTTTCATCGAAAATCACTGGATCTACTTGTAATGTATGCCTTGGAGCACGACCACGATACACCACTGGTTTACAGTCACAACTGGTGTTCGCGGAAGTTACATGATTGTTCCAACAAAACTTGGCACAAGAGCACACATCTGCTAGACTACTTGGCTAACACATCTGGGACAGATGTTCACGGGTGGATACCCAATCAATAATCATACTTCTAGAATTTATCGAATATCAATTAACACAATTATTTGTAATTAATATATAGGCGGCACCACTGTGCATTGTTTTAGTTCATACCTTCAACGTGTATTTACATACAGAAACGTCAAAATACTTACAACAAAGAACGTATTAAACTATATCGTTTACTACGAATTTGAATACTAGTATAAATACAGTTTGATACGTCTAGCTATTGTGAAAATTCACGAACATTTTAAGTCTTGTCCATTCATAATAAGATTTTCCTGTAATGAAAAGAATTTGCACCAGTTTCTTTATAACATTTATGTCGCTTAATTACTATTTAAATATTTTTTCAAGGTAATATACATATGCCTATTTAACAAAAATGAGCCAATAAATATTATGAACTGAAAATTTACGTGAAGTATGAATTAAAAGAAATCGCGAGTCTTCATGAAAAAATAACATGTTCTGAAAGATTGTAACACATTTTAAGCGTAGCGAATCATTTTCTTTAATTAATTTGTAATGTACAGCTTATTCATTGTAAAACGCATTTTTTCACGATACTACGGAATGTCGGCTAGTTAATTCTATAATGTAGGAACTTACAATTTTCTATCACTGACTTTTAAAACTAACCATATAAGAAGAATTGAATGCAACGTTAAACACAAAAACTATTGCGTCTTACGAATTAAGTATATTTTGTAATCTGTGTAAGTAAAGATACCAGAATGTTTAAACTGGGTAACTTAATTTCTGTAGAAGAATAATGCATTTCCAGAAGAAGTAGAATTTATATTTAAAGAAAAAATTACCATTATTCTGAATTAATGTAGATGTAGTTGTCAGAAACATAATGTCATTATTGGAATGAATACTAAAAATAAAAAATAATAACTTTAAAATAAAATTATTTCGTGTTAGTTCAGTTATTAAAATGACATTTCTCGAAAACCACGTTTCTGTATTTGAAGCAAAGTACATATTTGAACATTTTTGTGTCCAGATTTGTACTGGTGTTTTATGACATTTCAACTAATTATGTTGATGTTATTTTTCTGGCAACGCAGTTTTAGTAAACAAGCACTTATGAATTTTATTCAGAGAAATATATAGTTAGTTTAATCTCTTTACATCGCACTAAAATACGTACGTTTTAATCACTCTCCAACAGCTATTCATACGAGACATGCAGATACGTACCGTAAAACGGGGTGAGGTTTTGCCAAGTTGGAGTGAGATTCTGATAACCTAATTCTACATAAAATTTCATATACTTTATTTATTCTTGTGGTTTTTTTTTTTTTTTCATAATTGATTATTTCTTCAGGACTAAGCCTACGTATTTTCGCTTTTTTAAATATATTTAAACAAACATAAAATTAGGTTGTTAAAATCTCACCCCACTTGGCATGATCTCACCCCGTTTTACGGTAAGCAATGTAGAACTGCGTAAAAATGTTTATAAATGAAAGCTTACAATTACTTGTTTAGAATTAGATAGTAATACGTGACGTTTGATTTATTACCTATCTTCAATGTTTCCAATGGGATAGCGAGTACAAATTTCTCCTAATCAATGTTTTATTGCTGTTAACATGCTTGATTTCCTCAAGCATACCTGCTTTATTAATTATAATTCTTTGATACTTGATTATTTTTGGGGCTTTCTTATGAAATACATTGATATTATTTTATATATCTACGTAAATTTATCATAGCTTACACTTGCTTCCTTATATACTGATTTAATACAAAGTAATTGTCTTTAATTTACTGGAATGTCTGCTCGGTTGTTCGGTGTTAACGGTTTCTTCAGAGAATTGGCCTCCGGAGCATCAGGTGGTGCGTTTGGCGGTCCAACGGCGCGTTGCCAAATACATTTCCCCTCTGGGAGATATGACAAATGTGCCTTCTCCCCATTTTGTTACTCCGAAACCACTTCTCAAGTTTCTCAGGGTCCCCGCGAAATGCGCCACCTTAATTTCTCTTGGCGTTGTTTATTTTCCGAACAATATTTTTAGCACTGCCAAAATTTACCCGAACAAATGCGCACTGCTGAAAATTACTTTTCCTGATTTGTAACTGCACGAAATTAGTTTCAGGATGATGAACAATGCCTAAAACCAGAAACGGAACCAACTTTCTAACATAAACCACAAGAAGCTGTTAACTTCTTAAGATGTGACCTCAAATAATGAGTTTTAGTTTATATGAAGTAATTTTCTACTAATTTTGTTGAATCGTAATATTTGCTAATTTTTTTATACCTACGCTGAAGGCTTTGTTTTTTATCTGTACCCCAGTAAGTAATGCCTATATATATATATATATATATATATATATATATATATATATATATATATATATATATATATATATA
>PNEQ01068381.1:12667-46643 GCA_003012365.1 Medauroidea extradentata | reverse complement strand
GGTATATACATATAATTATTTATTATTTATTATATTATATGTACCCCAGTAAGTAATGCCTATATTTATAAAGTAAATGAAGTACACATACATTTAGCCCATACGGAATATAAATATAATTATTTGTTATATTATATGTACCCCACTAAGTAATGCCTATATTTATAAAGTAAATGAAGTACACAGACATTTAGCCCACACGGCATATAAATATAATTATTTATTATATTATATCAGTCTCATCAACGCACAGCCCAAACCGCTGGACTTAGAGACATCAACTTTTAAGGGTGGTTTCCCGTTATGCCGTAGGCATCCACTAATAACAAATTGTTCGATATACGAAAACTAAGGGGCTGAAAAGAGGTGAAATTTGTTTTAAATTAATCCTCGAAAATGGTTAAACCCGTTGAGATATCGAGAAGATATCTGATTCAGATTGAACATAACGAAAATGCATATTACTTAATTTTTCGAAATTCGGAAAGTAAAATGGTGAAAAAACGTACAGTATAATTTCATTAACCTGTTTAAGGTAGCTACGTGTTTTTTTTGCTTCAGAATGAAAGCTACGCATATCCATGAAATGCAGTTTCAGGAATTTTGTTGAAAGTCCACCACAAAGTTCGTTAAACAAATATAACTTGTTTTCAATTACACCTCTTTATATTTTAAACCTGTTGAGATATCGAGAGGGTTGATGAATAGGAATAACGCTTACGTAAATACCCAAAAAAATTTTTCATGATTTTTAAAAATTTGGCGACTTGATTGGTAAAAAGATATAAAAATTTGGCGTAGCTTTCCCATCACTGATTAGGTGCCTACTAAGAGATATAATGTATTTTCCTATTTTCCTGATTTACTTGATATCTCAAACCTGGTGAGGAATCGATTTCCTTTAGGGGTGCAAATTCGTAAAATGTGTCTTCGCTATGTTTTCAATATTACCTCATTATCACGATAAGTTATTGTCATAATAACGTTTCCTCCAAAATTTCTACTCAGGTAAATTGTGTGTGTGTTTGTGTGTGTGCATATACATACATACACACACCTACATATATGTATATGGTATGTACCTGAATACACACACCAGAAGTTTTTCGAAGTTCTTCGTCACGTTGTAAGGATGCGAAGACGAGTAAAATGATACAGGCTAGGCTGAGAAATACTCGTTTAGCGACACACACATTGTGTGGTCCGTGTCTGCATTGAAGAAGCATGGACGTGTACAGTTCGCGATCCTTGAATATAAGTATTTTATCGTTAACAAAAGGTAAACAATAAAGAAAGAAATTCAGTGAAACCGTCTGCCTGCTATTATAATAGGCCCTTTAGTTGCATACGTTTTCCCTTTAGAACTTTTTCCTGAGTAGTATATTTTAGTTACTTTTGGTGCAGGATTCGGAGCGCGGAGCCATGTGGAGCCACCCGCCGTGTTGTGACGTCACGATTTCGGCCGACACGTTGGATGTATTTGACCTTTACATCAAGGTCACCGAAGGTAAAATATCAATTTTTTTTTTCAAAATAAAAATAAAATCGGGATGAATTTTAAAAGAAAAAAAAATAAATAAAAAAATTAAAAAAAAAATAAAAAAATTAAAAAAATTAAATAAATTAAAATAAAAACGTTATCTCCAAGAAATTTTAAAAATTCCGAAAACATGTAAAATAAATTACAAAAAACTTGTTTGCGGCAGCCACCTTGGGGTTTGTTTGATTTCAGTCAAAAATTTTTCGATTTCGTATTCCATCCGAACAATGTAAATATTTAAAAAATACATTTTGATAAAAGGATTTATTTGTATAAAAACTGTTAAAAAATAACTACTAAATAAAAAAACCATTTTATATGAAAACTATTAAATAAAAAAAACACCGACGCATCTTACCCGGACGAGCTCCAACGACACGCTGGCTCCCCCCAATTTTAACATGTATATATTAATTTACTGCATCGCTCCCCTCCCCACTTTTTACACCTTACAACTATTTTAGTTGGCTGTTAGTCAAGTGATGAATTCCCCTCCTCTTCCCTCCTTCTTTCCTCTTTCACCTCTTTACATACCACACTGATTGCCGTCCTAGAACCCGTTCAAACTAAACTCCAACCCTTGCGCCCTTTCCTAGAAAATATGAAATAATTTTTTCCCCTTCTATCCAGGGACTTTATGTAATTGATCCGCACCCACTACCATTTCCACTAGCAATTAGGAAGCTTGCCTTATTTCCACAAATACCCTGATTTCTCTTGCCATATCCAATCACAAGCTACCTTCCCCTTCTCGTTAGCATACCTTATTCCTTCTACCGTCTCCTTCTACATAGCCTAAACAAGCTAATAATGTGACACCAATTTTCTCCCTCCTCGCCACCATTTTATATCTTAACATATCTCCCCAACAACACCTAAATAAAGGTCTGTGTACTTACAAATTGATTAGTTTCCCTTCCCTTCTCCTCATACCTTTTATATTTTCCCCTGCAAAGGCTTTTGTTAAATTGACACTGTTTGTTTTTCATGAAGGTTCTGTAGCTGAAGTTACTGCATCATGCTACCCGGCCCTATTCATCAGCTGCTTGCTGACATAGTGACATGGGATGCATTGAGTTAAATGTTTATTACTGGTTCAGCGACTTACAGCAAGTGTCAAACAAGTCAATTGACCTATTGCGAAAGTGGCACGAACTTACAGTTACTGGAATTCTAGCTTGTTGCTAAAAGGAAACGCGGATTTCTGAGTTGCCTACTTGTCACGTATACAACTGGCCGCTCACTGCAGCAGAAGCCAATGTACAAGTAGCTGAGGACACTGTATATAGGACTGTGAAACCTAACCGGCTGGGTGTTGAATCTGCGAACCATCCGGGCCTCTTCTTTCCGCTGTGAAAGATATTCTCACGGTTTAAATAATTCATTTCCAAAATAGAATATTTCTTATTACCGTACTGTATTTCAGGAAGAGTTTTAACGTATCAAGAACAAAGAGCAGCTTATCACAACTACCACGTTTTTGTCCATAACAGTATTTTTTTTTGATTGAGAACACCACATGGCTTCGAATTAATACATAGTTTCTAATAGCCCATAGTGATATTCAATATGCATCGTTATTGGTGCATTCTTTGTAATCGTATTTTTCTTTCAATACATACATCACGCAACACATTTGCAGAATAATTCATACCCACAAACATCACTTCCGAAAAAAAAGTTTATCGATAATTGCAGGGTTTGTTTTTGCTAGTACCGTAAATGTCACACGCTGCGACATATCGAAGAAGTGTCGCTTGGTAGATAATAGTTTTGAAAAAAAAAAAAAAAAAAGGCGTTTAAATATGAGCTTTCTTCATCTAGGACATAGCCATGACAAGATAAGTTGAGGTTAAGGTTAGGTCGCTTACTTTTAACGGGAAGCTTTAGAAGCGTCCCCACGCGCCGCTTGTCAAAACTCATACATTAGAACATATGTTTTTCTAACAACATAGGTTAATTACATTCGAAAATTGAACATATGTTTGTCAAACTATATAGGTTAATTACGTTCGCAAATTTTATGTCTGTGTACTGATTTTTGAACGTACTATTTATAACATTATAATTTACTTTCTTGGTACTTTTTTGAAGGAATTCGGCCCTGAATTCACCATTAACTTTAAATTAAATATGTTTAAAGCTTGGAAGCCACTATAAGTAATATTATGCATACTCAATTATTGACGAATAGAATGGTTTAAAGCTACATTTGGGAAAACTTTGAAACGACATTTGAATTCAACGCGCTGAGGTAGAGTTAATATGTACCTCAAAGCATTTTCATTATATTCTGCATAGTGTTTTATTAAATACTTCTTGCCTGAATATTTAACAAACATGTAACACGTTTATGCTTTATTACTGTTACTCAGAAGTAAAATAACTGACGTTTTCGCTATGAAGGTAACAAGAAAAATAACAAGAAAACTTAAATATTGCCTTATAGTACAATCAATAATATATTTTTGAGTCATTATTTAATGGGCATTAAAATTTTAGGTAGATTTAAAGTAATTATTCTGTAATATTGGTCACACGAAAATTCATTTCTTGAGGTCAGTAACAAATGTGGTTACGTCCTGAGAAAGTATTTTTATGAGATACTAAATATTAAATACGCCTTGATGAATCTTGAAGCAAAAAACGTTATATCCGAATGTGTTAAGAACAGTGGAGGATTACCGCGTTTTTGCATAGCGATTATTTTTCCATTAGAAATATTCAGAACTATCACGTATCCTTGCTGACTCTAAGTATATTCGCACTCATATTAACATTTCATAGAGTAAAACTACTTTTACTCAATATGTGTCTTGCCAGTTATAACAAATAAAATAATTTCTTAGTAACGGGAAAGTTGTGTGTTTACAGAAATGTATGCGTAGGCTACGAACATAGGAGCCATCGTTATTAACACTGTAATTATTGTTCTCCTGCAATAAAAGCCTACTTTTTTTGGAATGCTATAGAAAAATATGGACGTAATCACCGTTTAACCTGTAAACTAAATATACGTAGCTAAAAAATATTTTAGTGCTTCAAGAAAGTGAAAGTAAAAACAGTTTCTTTCCCACAACCGAGTTCGTGTTGCTGCACAGAAAAATGTTGTTAACATATGAGACACAGCAAAATAACTTTGCCGTAAAGAAAATTACGATGAAAGGTTACTGTAATGGTGACTAAAATTGTATTACATTGAAAATATTATAATATAAATTATTATGTGGGGATAAGTTGCATTTTGAACACAAACGTTACGTTTAAAAATGAGTCATCTTTATTAAAAAAAACTAATATCACTTTCAAAGAAAAATTTTAAAAGAATAATTGAAGTAACACCAAACATTAGTTTTTCAAATTTCTTTTTCTGTAAGGCAATTTACTGCTATTTAAATGTCTGCAACATATTTGTTTTGTTTTATTTGTTGTAAAGAATACATTTTCGATATTGTGGTTTCACTATGACAAGCATGTAAATATAATTTAATTAGCAAGCATACTAAAAAACAAATCTTTGAAACGATGTTAACCAACTTTGTTTAGGCAAGACATGGAACCATTTTTAAGTAGGGCCTATATATATATATATATATATATATATATAAATACATATATGTATATATATATGCTACATCTCTTACTACCTCATTTTCAAATAAGGTGTATAAGTAGAGGCACGATTATTTCGCGTATTGCTTCCAGGTCAGGTTGAACGTCAATAACGTATACTTCACTCCTCCTTCTGTGATTAGACGAGAAGTTTTAACACAAATTTGACGGCTTCAAGCCGGTTATAAATAAGGAAACAAGGCGTGGGGATATCACATGCCACATATTTGTATTGTCAGAAGCCAATGGATATTCGGCTTCAGCAGGTACACGTTTAGAACTGAGAAGTCTAGGCTGTTGCCAGATTATTACGCGAAATACTCGTGTCTATATATATATATATATATATATATATATATATATATATATATAGTAAGAACACAACATGTGTTCTTGTAGGATAGATTTTAAACATTATAGTATATTTGAAATAAATTTAATTATGGTAACTTACTAAACCTACTGGACCTACCTTGCTATTCTTATGTACATGAAGCCGTATATTCATATGTATGTATATTTCACTTAACAATACAGGTCTAAAGCTGCTTCAGTGTATGCTAATTCTTTTCCTTGGTACTGCGAGGCAGACCCAACCGAGAATCGCCTCCGAACATATATCCTGGGAGACGAGCGCCCTAGCCACTAGGTTAACTGTGGTACGATGACTCAAGAGAAGTCGCCTATGGTTGTCGTGGACGGAGAGGGGAGGACATTCTAGAAAGACTGCGAAGGACACGTGTCTGGCCAGTGTAGTGCGGGAGTCTGGGTGTGGTTGTACCAGACGTTAACTAGGCTCTTCATTACCGTTCATACACGTCTGTACAGAAGAGACATAGCTGGTTGTGTCATAAGACGTGCGGTATTTGCTCCGACCTTGCACGTCTAGCACGTGACAGCTGTGTTACTGGAGAACTCCTACCTTGCCTCTTGTACGCTACTATCTGTGAAGTGTACCTGCATCCAACAGTCACATAGTTCCACCGACAACTCTGTGCTGTGTAATGTCATTGCTCAGCGTCGCGCACCTTGGAACATTGATAGGCAGCCACCACGACATCTCTGCCATTTAGAATACACAACGAGACACGGCGTAGAGGTAAGAACTCAGTTAATTTGACGATGATGAAGATATTTTGGTCAGCAATTAACTTCTAGGTTTTTAGAGCTGGTGAAGTGTGATATGATATATAAAGAAGCACCACAATGAAGAGGCAAAGGGAAACGGGAGGCCCCCGAGAAAACCCAGCACGATTTCTACATGCGCAAATCCTGGGACTCATCCCGCCGGGAATCTAACCCGGATCTCCTTAGTGGGGGGGGGGGGGGGAATTGATCTAGCCACTGAACCAACCACGCAATAATTTAGACATGTGAACAAGAGGTAAAGTAATAATTACAGCGCTTACAACAATAAGAAATCATAAACTGAAAGTGTTGTGCACTTAACATTCCCACGAATTTCAAGTCAAATTTTACTAGGTAAATTTTAGTTAAATTTCCCTAATTAAGAGTGCGAGGTAGATAAATAAACGCTGAAAACATCAATTAATTTCTCCGCTTTTTTCGAAGCCAATATGGATAAAGGACTCAATGACAATCCAAGATAATGATATCTGCCAACTTTTTGAGTAAATATTTATCCAGAATTACTAATTCGTTAGTCGTGATCTCTTGCGCCGCTGTTAAATCCACGAGGATCCGGCGTCAGAGATTGTGCCTCAGAAGTTCGTAACATTGGAAAAAATTTTGTTTTAAAGGTTGGCTAAAACTATTTTCTAGGATTCCATTGTTTAATTTTCGGAAATTGGCTTCAAGAAACATACAGTTATAGATCAATGCTTTTAGCGTTGAATTATACCTCTTAAACCATACATATTTGAAAAACTACGTCATTGAACAACTACATTTTTTTTTTCATTTGAATATAAAGCTTACTCAAAACATATTCACACCATGCATGCATTTCGTCATTTAAACATAAGAATCTATAAACTACAGTTCACCAAAATTTTAACTTTATAAAATACACTAAAGTACGATATGATGTAAAAAAAAGTTTCCTGTTTATTGATTTTTGGGCTTTGAATACATTATGGATTAATTAAGAGAAGCGTTACATCCTACAGCTATAGGCAACACCGAAGGGTACTTTGTTTATCTTCGTGTCATAATCTGCAAAATACTTAACTGAAGACTGTGTTAGAAAAATATTTTCGTTTAACTGTCTTTTCTGACAGTGACTAATGTTTTTTATTCAGCAGAAGGTTACTGTCAAGGCATTTTTCTGTATCTTTTACGTAGTCATTGAGCGTAAATCACCCCATGTCATATTGTAAACGCCACAAGCAACGATAAACAGGTCAGCCTTTTGTCTGAGTGTTCAACGTAATCTTTTTCGAAGCTCGCATGTATGTCTTTTTCCTGACTAACTTTAGATAAATATAATGGTTACTTTTCTTTGAATAGCGTTTTTGCTAGGGACAAACTCAATATATACCTCCGACTGAACGTACAACTTTTTATTTTTCGAAAACGCTTCTCTGCAGGTTGCAGTTTCTGTGTTTTGTAGTGAGTAGTCTTGTTCTTTGAATATATTTTTTTATTTAAGCATTTTTAATACTTCTAAATAATAAATGTAATGAAATTATCAGGTTTCCGACTGCATTCTGAAAGGTAATTCGGAATGTAACTATTTTACATTTAGTGGCATATAAGTGAATCACAGTAGAATGTTTCTTATCGAGCAGGGTTCGTTAATACTAAAATACCAAAAATTCTCACAGTTGGAACATAACTAAACTGACTACTGGAACACTACGTTTAGATTGTTTATGTATAATAGATTAACTAAGTCGAATGAAATCAGTTACAATGCGAGTAAAACGTTGAGTTTAATAAAACATGTTCACGTAAATAAAAGCTTGAAAACAACATGACTTCGTTACTGAAGTGATCGTCACGTCACACGAGAAAAAACAATATTGTAATTTTAAATTGAATCAATTTTTGTTCAACTACACCTTAATTCAAATATCATATTCGAATTTCGAAACATTAATAATACATTGTTCACATGCAAAAACAAAATGTTACTATACTCTGATTGATAATGTCGTTACCAAATAAAATAATAGTTTGCTGTAAGATAAACACAGAGCTGTTTCAGGAGACGTTTGTGACTATACGAAGAAAAGTTTGGTATTTTGTAATAAAATAGTTAAAATAGTTTAAAACCTATAAACATTCGACAGTTAAGAAATATAAAAACACTTTCGCTGTGTGACTACTAAGATACCCTGAAATAAGTTAGTGTATTCGCTTTTATTGCTATTTCACTTTAATGTATGTATGTATGTATATATATATATCACATATGTATATATGTGTGTGAGTGTGTATGTGAAATTTGTGTGACCAGAGAATACGGAATGCGACTTCCAAATGTCCATATAAGTAAACGTGAAAATATATAAATGTATTAAATTTCGTGTAATCTTCTTTTTTTCAACTTTATAAAAGCTGAGAGGTGTGTCACTCATTTTTTAACTAGAACAACTGCCGTAATGAACTTGTGAATGAAGAGGAATTGTAATAAAGGGCTAGGCTCGTATTTTAGAATACAGGGGTTAGATTCCAGGCTCCGTTCATCCTGATTTATGTTCCTCATTTTGTTCCGATATCGCTCCAGGCGAATATACTGATGATTCCTTGCAAAGACCACGGCCGATTCCTATCCTGTACTTTTCACTGTGTCGTGCTGTGCGCTCACGTAAAGTCCACTTAGTGATCATGCGCCAGTTTTCAGTCCCTGTTGTACATGTATTCTACAATAACATGTACATGTATTTCCGTCCTAAACATCATGTATTCTACAATAACACAGTAGCAAACATATCCGTAACTGACGACGTTACAACGGCTAGTACGTGTGTCGACATGCTGTTAGCTTCATTGCAAGATTCGTTCATTTACGGACGAAAAATGCATACCTACTGACAATACCTTACCATATCCCGAAACTCAAAACCTCAAACTTTTCCAATCTCTCGGTGGAATGACCGACACCAGTTGAACACTTTGCGTTTAGAGACAATGCGCACTGTTAAAAATTTCTGTGAATTTCCGGGTAATTTTACGGAATCGTCTGTTTCATTAACGGGAACATTATTTTGTTATACATAGTTTCGTTTTAAAAAGTAAACATTTTTAAAACTGCGAGAAGCAACTAAAAAAAAAATAATAATAAATAACCGTACGCATTATTGTGCCAGCATCATAGAACAGTCCCATAAACATGCGAGTTTCCATAAACGTAGCAAGTTGCCTTCCGTAAATTAACGGACACTTCTGAGGATTTTTTTACCAGCACTTCTCCGTGAAACAACGAAAATTGTTTTTAACAGTGCCACCTTATGTATGTGATAATTTTTAGCAACTGTTGTTTAGTACTCTTAAGTAACACACTACAAAATTACACTCGCATTCGGAGCCACTTAAAATATTGTCATGTACACCGTCATAAATTTTAACGGAAATGTATCGTTAATAAACAGAAATAGTGTCCGTCAAAATATAATACGGAAATGTCTATAGCAAATATACACTACGGAATCATACGTAATATGTCCATAAGTTCCACTTGTATGGAAGAAATGGTAAATGTATGGGTTAGAGAGCTGTAAATATTACGTATATATTTTAATAACATCACCGGTTAATATGTAGAAAGCAATTGTAACATTATAGACATGTAAGTATGGCTCTGTTCCGTGAGATGAAACTGTTTTACGTAAACTTTCGTTGGATTAGGAAATAAGTTTCCGTGAGTTCACGGGGGTATCCGGAGAAATTTTTTCTGGAAATTCCGTAAATCGACGGAGAAAAAATTTCACAGAGCGACAATGGTGAGCAATCAACGATCGACCTTACTCCCAAGAACAATCGCACGTCTCGTATTCCAATAACATAGCATTAATGCGGAGACAAACTTAGTTACAGTCACACAATACTTGAGAATTTTGACCGCCACTAGTGGCCCATTAATAAGGCACGAGTCCAATTACTTTAGTATGAAACTTTAACCTTCTTACCACCTTTAGTAAATAGTGAAAAGGACATAGACCCCATTACGTGTTCAGACAACACTGTGACCTCTTACGGACAATCATGTACATAATATCACAGCAACTTGAAGCAAACGTGAATGGCTATGAATGATATTTTTCCCCCTTCAGGAACTGTAAATAATATTTATACGAATCCGTTTTTTTTAAACTATACAGTAAGTACTTAACATTGATATATATTTTTTTCATTTCCTGTTTAAATAATGATAAAGTGCGTTGATTAGATTTCGAATGTTTACAGTATTCTGCACAATAACGTTTATTTGAGGAACTTCTGGAAGTAACGCTGTGAAGGTTGGCATAAGTGTGTACCCTTGTACCCTCTGTAACCATAAAGCAAAATTATATTTTCAAAAGCATGAAAAATTGTGGTTTAAATAACGGTTAGCATTCAAATAGTTACAGTTAAATTAGTACCCACTAGTTTCCACTTCAATTTAATTGGCCTGGAGAAATTTATTGTGCAGAGCAACGGTCACTTGAATATTGTAGCAAGCGAAATATTGAACGTTCTGGTTCACACTATTTCAAAAGACAAACATGAAACAAAGAATTTTTGCAGTGCTTGCAATGTATTGACTTACTATAAACGTTATCCAGTTAGAGATCATAGAGATGGAACTATAGCCTTGGACAGACAGGATACAGGAATGGAATAGTTAGTACATATTATCAATACTATTTCAGCAATAGTCTCAAGTTATTCTCGAACAACATTAATAACCGAACACAGGATTACAAGAATGGGACTAGAATCCTTATCCTCCTTAACACGACCAGTTCAATATTTCGGCACTGCGCCGTATCATTCTGTCTATATGTATGCTAGGAACAGAATATAATTAATACCAAACGAACAATGCGTATTATCATCGAAGAATGTTAGTATTTTAGCTTACCAGTTTCTTAAAAGAGATTCTGTAACGCTGGACTCCAAACGCCGATCTAAAACTTGTGTATCTAGGTTGACAAGACTAAATCATTCGTGACGTCACTTACTGGTTTCATAGACGGCAGTGATTAACATAAGAATGAATTGGAACAGACAAAGCGGACAGTTAAAGGAAATGAAGTGTATTACCTAGAGACAAAAAACATTTCCTAACGTCTGATAAGAAGTAAGGACAAGTCAAGGCTTTCGCAAACAATTGATCTCAGAAAGAAAATAAGGCATTCTTTAAAGAACTGTCAGTGCCATTTGTTCTTCACTGTATTCAATTTGACAGTGAAAAAGAAATTCTTACTTTTCTTTTGTTCTCAAATAATTTCATTGTTATGCATGTGTAAGGCAACATTATGTACGCTGACGTACGCTCGTGAAAATATGCAGAGGCATTGGCCACTTAATTTATTCAACATTCTTAAACATTTTCCTCTTAGTAAACTGAAGGCGCAGTGTGGCTTATTTGTTTCGTAGAATATCACACAAAAAAATTTATGTTGTACAGTTCCTGCAGGTGGATCATTATTACAGTAAGGTGACCAGTTATGGCTCCATAAATCTTTCTCAATTGACTTACCTATTTAAGATATTCACTTAGGTTTCCAATAATATATATTTTTATGTTTAGTTGTCTTTACATTCGTCTGCAGCGGCGTCATATATGGTGACACACAACTTTATGTAAGGACCATGGCCTTTGTTGAAGAACCATCCCAGCGTTCACCTGGAACGATTTCGGTAAACCATGGATAACTGAAATCAGGATGGCCGGAGGTGGAATTAGAACTCCGGACCTCTCGAATGAGATTCTAACGGGTTTCCATATTCCTCGGGGTACTAAATTTTTCTCCGTCCTTGCGTTAAACCACTACTCCATATTTTCCTGACATTGCGTCCTCTGTTAAGCGCTCAACATAATTTCTCCTTCAAGCTTTCTCTCTTCTCTCTTTCCACAAAATTATATATATATGCGAGACTTTTGGTGTTGTGTGCCTGGTTTTTTCACCAATGTTAAGGAAACATTCCGTTACGTCTGTATAATTATGGTAACCCTTTTTTTGACAGTGCTCGAGAAGTAATAATTGGTCAAACGTGTTATCACAGAATCCGCAACGTATCATAAATTAGCAGGATATACGGAGTGTTTTGTTAAAAAAAAAAAAGTCTAAAACTAAACTCAACTAAGATGCTAATGTAAATATTTTTCCGAACGGACATAAAAACCAACAACAATAATAATAAAACACTCAACATTTAACAGGTCAAAGAAAACCATTTGTTTCTGTACCTTAAATCAAATTTCTCACTTTGGGTTGACCGTAGCCACCAGATAGTTGGAAATCTTAAAATTTTAAAAAGAAACAGTAATATTCTGCGTTTAGACTTCCATGCGTGATAGTGGAGTGATTGTTTCATCAAGGTATTTCTTGCGGAGTAAAAGTGTACTCTGCTTTATCGTGCAAATTAAAATAGGTCATTCTAATGTCAAGAAATTGTAATTGATCTAATTGGTTTAATGTACCAGATAAAGATTTTAACGATAATTGGATTCTTCACGAAATATGTACTGTTTTAAAAGAAAATTTGCGTAAAATATATTTCGCCTTGTAATTATTGATAAAGAAGTTTATAAGCAGCTATTGAAATCTTCGCACGTATTAATTATACTATTGATAAAATTAACTAATAACTATCGCAGTATAGGTCTTACCTACAAAGAACACCAAGGTTATTAATCCGACTTCAGGATGAAATTACCACCATTCCACTGCGCCAAATAGTTCTCGGCGCGAAAGCAGGCCAGTGTGATTGGTTTTTATATCCAGCTTCTAATTAATCCCAAAATAAAAAATCTAGCAGAAGGACTTTGTAAAATGTTAATCAACACTAAGCTAAGGAGTTATCACTGCAGAACTTACACATTCCTCTTTTTAAATGCACTTTCGTTTCTATGCGACTCAATCGGCTTTTACTCTACGCTTTAAATCTTCCGACGTCACAGTGCGTAGCTACTTTCCATTTTCTCAATGTCCTAAACAATTCAAATGAAATGAACGTTCTTTTTTTCCCTGCATACTAAATCACTACAGGTATGTGGTGGAAAAGCACCGTGCGTATTTTTATTTATTGCATGACATTAAATTCGGACTCGTATGACCAAAAAATCTTTTAAATAACATAGATTTAGAATGAACAAGTAGATGCCGGGGTATGATGTTGTTCAAAAACTTTGATAAATGAGTATACAAGTGGAATTTGTCTATGATAATTCAAATTATTGCAATATTGTGGGTAGGAATAACTACAGCTTGTTTACAGAGTCGTTGGAATCCACAATGTTTAATACAGCCTGCCACATGAAATATGACAATTTAAATAATATACATATTAACTTTATGCTTGAGCTTTTAGCACGGATACTTAAGTCGCTTAGCAACAAAATATAGTATTCGAACTACTGATATACTAGAGATTACAAACTCTTCATTTAGTAAAACACTCGTTTTTGTTAGTACAAACTGCTGTACATTTAGATAAGTTCTTACAGCGACTTTGATAACATATCGTTAATTCAAATGCAGCTGTCACGATTGCTTTCGTCACAAAATAACCAAGTTGTTAAATTTATCTGTGATGCGGTTTATACGTTATCTGATTCAATTTTTATAAAGTTACGTACGGCGAGAGATTTTCATTTCTTCTTCAGATAGTGTTGTTTCTTGATACCTAGGTAAGCATTAATATATTTTTAATGTTTCTCAGTGTTTTCGCAATTATTTTCTAGTAATAAATCTCCAAAAATGTATAAACATACATTAAAATAACATTCTACGATAAGTTTAAAAGTCTTATGCACAGTTAATCAGAGAGGAAGATTTAAAGATCGATATGAAAATTTCAGATTTAATGTCAAATTGCCTCAGCGGATAGCGTATTTCTAGTTGAATGAAAACAACTGTTTTTCTAGAGTTTAATAAAAACAAGGCTGCAATGGAAGAAACTTATCGTGTTTGTGCTTATGAGATCGTGCTTGTTTAGAATGGGAGATGACTTTCCCTTCGCGTTTATATGTTAATAATAAGTGCTTTTGTCATTTCCGCAAGAAGTCTTCTGTCCTTTCTGCTCGCATGAGATGAAGCAAAGTTAACATGATATATACGGTTGACTAAAGCTAGTATTTCAACTTTTGCAGATAACTTAACTTTTACTGACACGTTTGTTTAATCCAAGATTTGTTGGAAATTATAGTGCTTCTGTAATTAAATATCATAACATAAGTAACTAACGTATATGTTATATTATTATTTTAGATCTAAATCACATTATTTGTTTATATTTATTTCCAAGTTTGTGGAATGAGAGAGTTAACAAAAAAAATCTTGTGCATGTTCTTAACCTTATTTGTCTTTGATATTGACGATAAAACTTATATTAGAGATGCCGAAAAAGATAGCTTACTTAAGGGTATGTGTAGCAAACCATGCGCTGCAAAACTACTTAAGAGATAAAGGTAATGTCTTGTTTACCGTACAAGGCGACCTGTAGTTTCAAAAACGCAAGTAAAATCAAATGGTTCATAAATCCAATAAGTTTTATAAGCACGTGTGAAAAGTAACCGAAGGGCACATTATTAGCCGTGATATTTTATACGGCGAATATTTTTTTCCTTAACTTTTTTTTTTTTTGAGATTACTTAAAAGCTGACAAAAATCGTTGAACCGTTAATTTCTGATGTGAAATTAAAATTACAGTTTCACACTTTTCTCCCAATATTATTATTACAAAAATAAATACTATGACGAAAAGACATTACATTAATTTAAAAAAATGACTCTTGCAGATGTATAAAGTCTTTCCTGTTAACATTTGGTACCAAATACTGGTATTATGAGAATTCATATTTTTTTGATTTGTACGAAATGATGCCAATACAACTTGCAAAAGCCATAAACAGATTTCCGTAACACATGTGAATGTTTACAGTGGTATAAAAAATTATCAAAATATCGCCTCAAACAGAAAACTTTTATGAAGTATAAGCATTTGTTTCATACGACCTTCATGATAAAATATAAAAATAAGTATAAAATATGGCATCGAAACATTAATTTGCGACATTAAAAATAAATGTGTTTTGCGTATTGGCTTTTATTTGGAAATATCAAGTATTGCATTGCGCCAAAAATGTGTAATGCAATTTTTAAGTTTTAATTACAATGTAATACGTGTTCTTCGCGTTTAATACACTGAACGTTTGCTGGCATATAAAGGTAGAATAACTCAATTTTAAACAATTTTTCCTGTTGTGTCAAAAACCTAAATTGACAAAAATTGGTTTTGCAATAGCTGTTACAATATTATTCCGCAAATTTTCTCCAGTACTTTAAATATTTTATCGACTTTTTATCTAAATCACGCACTTCAATCTTACTATCGTAAAGTTTCAGATAAAAAATATTTGCGATTTTTGTTTCAGGTATTACTTATGCCTGAGTGAGAAAAAATCTCAACAAATACCATGTGGAACACATTATTTGTCTTTATTACATGCATAGTGGCAACAATGGCAAATACTTGTCCTCAGGTATAGTATCTTTCAATCAATACTATTGATAATTATAATGGAAGGGCAATATACGTATTTATATTATATCTATAATGTACCTATACTTTATCTTCAATAAATAATTTTCGCTACTCTAGATGTTTGCAAAGCATGAATGCTAGTGTGTGAAGTTGTACACATTTACCTGAATAATAGTATTCACCGAGCTATTTTACAGAAGTTAAATCTTTCTAACATAAAAATTAATATACCTACGCAGTGAAATTGTGATACGTTAATAAATTTTTTCAAATGAGTTCTTGACCAAAATCCTTTTTTTTTTATGGGTTGTTTACGCAGTTATTTTATAATTTAACGAATACAAAAGTATAAGAAAACAAGCTGATAAGTGAAAAAGTGGACACAAGGTTTAGGCATTCACATATTTTGCCAGATAGTTTCGAAGCTTCATAAAAATAAATTATACTGATCAAAATGCACAAAAATATATAATTTTATCTGTTCTTTTTAACATACCAAGTGGTAAAATTATTTTTCGAAACATATTTGCGTTTGTAATGCACTTGCCGACGAAAAGAAAGCACATTTCAGAAAACTTTTGCTAGGACTATCGATCCGTTACACACAATAAAACAGTTCCCAAGCCCTTCACAGCTAAGAACAGTTCTTTCGTAAATTTTTACGTTTTTTGTATGGATCACAGTTTATGTAGAAAATATTTTTGCATAAATTTTTTAGAATTACTTACGTGTACATGCGCAGCAATGCAGCGTGGTTAATAATTGGATGTTTTCAACTGTTGCGCTAATATATTTTTGTCTCTACTCGCAAATCACAGAGCTGCGGCATCTCAGTTAACTTACTGTGACTTGCACAGTCAAATAGTTGACTCTTCTTGAAAAATTCGCTCTGCCAATATTTACGCAGCAGAGGAGCGTAAGACACTAAAACAAGTCGGAGCAAAATTTTTTCACCCATATCTCGGGTCCATTTTTATTTGTCCCAACCAACAGCGTTGCAACCGCACAATATTGTGCTGTGATGCACTGCATGCCTCTAGTGTTTTAAAGTCCATCATTTTCACTACTTTCATGGTAATTATTATTTGTTCCTAAAGGAGAACAGATATCGGAAAACTGTTGCACTGTTTTCTTAAAATTTGTTTTTTACATGCAGTCAAATTTTTCTGAAACAAAATTGTATATATTTGTCTAGTTAGTTTATCAGTGGGAATTTACTTAATTGCATAACTAGGATAAATCGTCGCGCGTTTTTCTTATACGCTGCAAACAGTTTTCCAATATAGCCTCTCTTTTAGGATTAAGAAATAAGTTTCGTAAAAGCAGTAAGTCCTCTAGCTAGCACCAGGGCAACTACAATATATATCAGAATTAGCTAATATTCAAACATTCGCTAGTTGTTTTCAAAGATTTTGAGTGGGGCGATTTCAAAGGATTGAATCAGTGTAAACTTACTGGCATATTATCGAATATTCACTACACCCCATCCATTCTAAGGTTGCAGCTAATTCATTCAAGTGAATGGCAATAAAATTTTTGCGCAGCATAAATTTCATTTGACCGATTGAAAAATACAAGGGAACTGTGTTACGGCACCATCAGAATGAGAGAAATTGAAATATACTTCAATTGTTTTGATTTATTTCGCTAGTAATTTTTATTTCTACTGCAACCTTATAGTGAACAGAGTATAGTTATGATTTACAATGCTAACATTACAAAAGCGAATTAGTAAATATGTTACTGGTTACCCAATGGCTTTATTTGTTGATAGGTATAATAAGTTTAAACAGCTTCGTCCAGAATGTTTGAAAACCACTGGACTATATTGTAAGTTAATATTTACAATAACTGACTAGATTGTACTGTCTTACAGAGCTACGGCAGTACTTGCGGCACGCCCTTGAAACATGGCCTCAACTCGACAGACAAGGAGACAATACTGGCCGCTCACAACAAACTACGGAACATTGTTGCGCTTGGTCAGGAGACGAGAGGAAGCCCTGGTCCTCAACCTTCTGCTTCAGATATGATGCTTATGGTGAGATACTTCTGCTGGTGTTACATAGTTCACTAAGCAACAACATCAACCTACCAGATGTGTAAAACCATAAAACGGCTTTTGGATCCTTCCAGCTCATTATTTAATTTTATATTGAAATGTAATTTTCATAAACCAATAAACCGTGCAAAGAGTACAATTTTCACAAACTATACACTTTTCTTTTTAGTTTTACATGTTTGTGCAATTAAAGCTACAAGTTTAACGTTTCTTGTAGCTTCTAATGAAACTTGTAGATAATTCTGAGCAGTGTATTCAAAATCATTCCGACTTCAATGACTATTTTTAACGTATGTTTGTGTGCGTCGAATTAATGTATTTTGCGTATTTATAATGAGGAAGTATGTACAATGTTCAGCCGCTCAGATATTTTCTTGAGTTATTTCAGATTAGTGCAATGCGAGCTAATGAAAAGTGAAATATTTATACACTATGGCGTTGTAAATCACCGAGATTTGGGTAGAAATCTTTACGAGGCGTGGGCGGTGAGCATCTGCAAATAATATAATATAAAATAAGCCCTACAAGTAACATAAACTGTAAAACTGAATGCTTGGATGGACGCGATTACAAACAGTGAAGGCAATTAATTTATGCAACATAACAGTGAAAGTAGCCTACGGACAACTGAACTTAAGCGAATGCAGAGTAACAAATGTGGAACTATTCAGCTTTATGTCACAGGCGAAGCACAAGACGACACGACTGCGACTAAACAGTAGGACAGCATATTTGTTTGAAAGAACACGCCACTCTCCCCACCCCCCACCTTGACTTTTTATCGTGGCTGATTTCGTGTCTCACGCTTGTTTTCTCCCGCGACACAGTCCTGCAATGGCGTATGTCATACGTACATCACCTAGTAGTTTGTCTCCTTCACAGAATTTTCGACGACAAAACACGATATGCTGCCTGAATCAAAAGTAAAACATATGAATTTAGGTGATAACTGAAAGTTTCTTGGGAACCTTCAGATCTAGAGAACTTCAAGTACCTGCAGAAATTTCTAACGTCGTGAAGTTATTTTCGGTTAATTTTGCGTGTAAATATTTACAATATCTAAAGAGTGGTGTCATTAAGAGTTTTGAGCTCAGTTTTTAAAATAATATATCCATGTTTATAATCATAAGATTTCGTTATTCGTTATTTTATACTGTGCATGACTTACAGTTAAACATTGTAGGTTGCAAGTAAATTTTAACGCAATTACAAAACTGACAATGCACTTTGATTGCAGCATATCTGCAGGAAAACTACAGTCACAGATGGGCGTGGTGTGCAAGTTTCTAAATAAAAATAGTTCAATTATCTTGCGTAAAAACACGTTCTGTCGTATTCCACTGATTTGCGTTAGCCAATAATTCAAATTAATATAACAGCATTTGAACTTTAAAAGCGAAATACTAAATATGTAATTAGTTAAAAAAGTGTAAAATAAAAATCAATAAAATATCAAAAGTATTATCTTCAAGTTTACATACAAAACTACCTCAAAAATGCACTTTTTCAGGAACTCCATGTAAGGTATATTTATGATCTTTGAAAGAACTGTGCAATGGGAGTGTATGGCTGGATTCAGTTTCTTGGACGTACTCCATTGCAAATTTAATGACTGTCAAAGAAAACTAAACAAATAAAAGAAAACCATACTATAAACAGAGAATGCTTTAGTCAACAAGATACATACACAACAAGAAATTCCAAAACGGAATCGGGTCAAATAGAAACACTGTCTGTCTGGAAAACTACTGTGTCTTGTTTCGTCTCTTCGTTGTGTCGTTTGCCTTTTCTGTATATGTCTGTTATCTGTTGCGTTTTCTCTCGTCTATTTGTTGTGTCTTTTTGTTATTTTTCTGTTCGTATCTGATAATTGCTGTGTTTTTTGTTTCATCTAATCGTTCTGTCGCATGTTACTTGGTTTTTTATTTTATTTTATTTGTTATTATTTTCATTTATTATCTCTTTGTTCCTTGTTTCTATTTGACCCGATTCCATTTTGGAATTTCTTGTTGTGTTTGTATCTTGCTGACTAAAGCATACTCTGCTTATATTATGGTTTTCTTTTATTTGTTTAGTTTTCTTTGACAGTCATTAAATTTGCAATGGAGTACGTCCAAGAAACTGACTCCAGTAAGGCATATTTAACTGCATTCAAATATACACATCGTATAAATGAAACGATAAACGCAGTATTAAATGTTTTTAGCCAAAATTTACATTTTTATGAATTGTTATAAATTAGTATTTCTTTGAAAAATTCTGTTTGGCGAATTGAATGTATTTGCGAGACTCTGAATTCAGCGCGTGTTAAAAAGTATAGTGAATTTTACGTAGAAGCACCACAAGCTTCAATATTAGCATAGTTAATAATTGGTAATAAAACTAGTACTGCAATAATTTACGGTGACATTTGTAATGAATGTAGTGAAATGGTCAGAAAATTATACGATTAGACAAATCCTTAAACATAGTTCTTTATTCTAGTTATGAGTATAAATGTATATTTCATTCTTTATTATATTATTACTGTAAAAGCTTCGTTGTATATCAGTGAGGTGTATAAAAGAGGAATTTGTTTACCAGATATTAAAATTTCATTGCAAAGACTTTAGTCATCATTTATTTCAGCTAAGAATATATAATCAGGCATGCGAATTGTAAATGAACATACGCTAAAGATCATACACTTGCAAGTCTAACACTATCTGAACAATTTGAAATATTTTATCTTATAGTTGCCAAGTAGATTCAACCAATGTGTAATACCTCAGCAAGACGTTATCACATTTAAATAAACTGTTAGTTTAAAATATAACAAATGAATACTAAGTGATTACATCATTCAGAGCTTTCTTATCTGCCAATTACGTAACGGCGCCTGACCTTGGGAAACCACAGCTGATAGTTTAGTAACAAAGTACGTACAATCTCTGATAGTATCACATAGCTAGCAACTGTGACACTTATAACGTATGTGTTTAGAACTGCGACACATAATATAATAGTTTCATTCAAATACTACATGTAGCAGAATTTACTGAAAATATATTTGTAACTTTGAGACTGTATTTTGGCGGCAACGTGAAAGTTATTTTGATGACTATAATCTGTATAAAATAAAACTTATTTTTAAAAATAAATTTTTTACGTTTGGAATCTTTTAATTTAAGCGTGGAATTTGCCTCAAAGTGGTAATATGTAATCTTAATTTTTGTTCATATAATTGTACTATAATTTTCTCAGAAAAGACGTTTATTGAAATTTACCAACAAAAATGATTAAAAACTAAAATTATGCTGAAATAACAGTAGCTCGAAAGATGCGACGCAAATGAAGTTTTGTTCTAGTAATCAGCACTGAGATTTCTACAGTCTTATTAAAGCAAATCATATGGAAGCAACGTTAATTTGGAATGCAAATAGTTTACTGTGTTATTTGCGCCGATAGTGCGAGAGAACTATAAAAACGTTTGACAGGTTTGTTCTGGTTGAAAATTGTGTTACATTTATTTTTATGCGAATGCCGCCTTTATCAAAATACAAATTCAAGGATTTTTCAAGCCTACAAGTATTAAAGAGCGTATTTTGGTATCTCAAATATTAGAGGAAATAGAAACGAATTATGAATGAAATTAAAATATTAAAAAAGCTGGCTTCAACAATATTGGCTCTCGCACAAGAGATTGAACGTTTAATGGAAAATAACTACAAAAGTGTAATATTTTTGACAGATTTGAGGTTAAATATATTGTTCGTACTAACGTAAACTTTCTACGTCGCTTCGCACCTGTCGCGTCGCACATGTAAGAATATTGTGAAGCCAGTGTAGTTACTGCCAACCCACCCACAGTGAAGTAGCCTAAATGTTTTACTACAGCCACTTTTTCGAAGTTATTGAGTTAATTGTTGTCCTACAAGGAACTGTATTTGAAGGTAGAAAAAATATTCATCATATGTTATGTTTAACGCTTGCAAGCGCAAATTATTTTCTTATAGTTAATAATTCACGCCATAACATTTTACTTTGTCACTGATATTAAATGTTGAATGTAGCACATCAGTAAAGTATACATAATTTTAGCATATTCCTTAGTAATGAAACGATTCAGAAATATTCCTTAATTTACCGCCCCTAAGTATAAGAGAAAAATGTATATCTTTGTTCCAAATACTTTTTTTTTCCTGTGCTAGTGGGTTTAATTCGACTGCTGTTCGCATAAATGTATTCGCTATGTGTTATATTTCAAATACTTTAAATGCAACGCTGAAATTTACAATGTACTGTAGAGTAGTGTGAAGGTTCCTGGAATATTATTTCGATTGTTTAGTATTCAACTGAAAGTTATTGTGCGTTATTAAGGTTTATATCGGAATATTTAGAATTTACCTTGGCTCAGAAAACGGCGAAGGATTTGTATCGTTGAAGGGAAACTTTTGTGTGTTGTAGACGTGGGACGACGAACTGGCCACTCTAGCACAGGACTGGGCCAACCAATGCCAGTTCTCTCACGATACCTGCGGTGGTACTTGTAAGTATACGGTCCGTGACTAAAATCCTCGGTACTCTTCACCACAGCTTTCTTAATAAGTAAAGGCTATGCTCTCCTCTCTGTACTGTTAATGCGATAATTATTTTTTAAAGCTTAAACAAGAGCAGATATCAAAAATAAGTTTTGCTGTTTTTTTTAAATGGTTATTGCCGTGATAGTTATTTTTTTTTTTTCAAAACAAGATATTATACGGATTTGACTAAAATCGACTAACTAGAATTTCGATAGTTACACAATAAGCTAAAACCATTGTATTTTCTACCTTAAACAAATCTGCCAACCTTTAAAATACGAATTCAAACAAAACTGCCAAATTGACTTTTTGTTATCTGATTTCGTTTAGACGTAAAAAGTTAATATCGCTAAAAGAAAGTAGAAGCAAGAGAACATGGCCTTAATAGTATATATATATATACTAACACTTAAAGAGTACAAAATATATGTAAGTTTTTTGGAAGTCTAGACAAGAAATCAACAAAGGTCCTAAACTTCCAAATAGCTTGTTGCCGTAAAATTTGTATGCAAACATTTTGCTACGGTTGGCATTTCTGGGGAACTATCACAACAATTTTTTTTGTTTCAGTGTAGTAAATTGAGACAAATAAGTGTGTAATTTGTAAATGATAATGATTTTTCAAAGCTGTTTAAATTTGTTCCCTAGGTTTGTCCTGTTAAACATTTTCTGTTGTAACTTACAAATATCTGGAGGCACTAGAAAAACGTTAAAACATTAAAAGCACTAATCACGCAGTCATCAAAGTATATAATTAATTTGTGCAAGAAATATGCCATAAACCCATTATTTAGTAATTTATATATAGAAGACTAGTCGCTCTTTGTGATGTTACTCATGATATTCTAAACCCAGACTCTATTTTCGCACGAATGCTAAAAACTTGTAACACATAACGAAAACATAAGAGCGGTGCTTACACTGAGAAAAAAAATGTTGAAGTTACCATACTTCTGTTAAAATAAGGACAACAAACCAGTTTGTTTGTTGGTACCATCTGGACGGTTCCTTCAACAATCTGTTCTGTAGAAGTTACCATCTGGTGTGTAAAAACAACAAGACTCTTTGTTTCTTCTACAAAACAGATTGTTGAAGGAACAGTTTACACAGTACCGACAACCATACTGTTTTGTTGTTCCTATTTCAACAGATGTGTGGTGCCTACAACTATACTCTTTTTTCAGTGTGTAATGGCATTAAAACATATGTACTTAAGGGATTGTTTTGCAATGATTTCGAGAATATTTTTTTTGCTACCCAATATTTATATCACATTATTGCTCAACAGTTTCGGCACTAATATATGATAATTTGGAGCTGCATTTTTTGTTGTACTGAATTTTTTCTTAATTTCGTCATCCAAAGGACCACGTTCCTTTTACATGAAAATTAGCCAAAATAAAACAAAGTATTTTTTGGTGATGAATGTACACTATTTTTAAAAACGTATCCACAGTATTGTGCATCACGTGACTGCACACTGTCACACATTTTTTCATAGTTTTGGTTAAATAATATTTGAGTTATAGGCACCAGTTAAAAAAAAACAAAAAAAAAAAAAAACAAACAATCCCTTAAAACGGTTAAATTTTGTTCATTTTTCTATCTTCGATCCTTGAAATTTTCCAGTCGTATTCTGAGCCATAGTTGAATGTGCACGCGGCAGAATACGCCTGTTATTATTCTATTAGACAACATTCAACATAAAGCACAGAGTTCAACATGGGAACTTAGGCAATCACTTTTATGGTCAAAGATGATGATGACGATATCTATTTTTCAGAATATGTGTATGACTCCTACAATACCTACTTCAGTGCTCTCAGCGATATTTCATCACTAACTTTAACTAATATCAGGTGTAAGTGAAGCTATGAGTGACATTAGACACAGACGTATACAACCGTTATTTGGTAGTAACGGGAATACAGTAGCTTACTTTTAACCTCACATTATCCACTTCAGCAGTTGTATTGAAGCAAACCGTATACAGCCAGCTTAGGAAGAAAGACGGTTTTCCTCGAAGACTTGTTCTACGCACACGCATGCTTACATAAACATAAGCCTAGATTCAAGCCATCAACTTGTTTACTGATATAAAGTACTTCTCTTCACGATGAGACCAATTTTAGATCATCGGAATGATTTTCGACATCGGCCGTTCCAGTGTTTCAGGCGCATGTATGCAACCCGCATTAACCCCATATGAATCAAGGCTAATATACCTTCGCTATAGTAATACACGTATTACACATATCAACATTTTCGTAGTGTTTTATGAATGAGACAGTCGCTCTTTTTTTCGCTGCTTTACCCGAAGCCAAATATAAAGAATGGTAGAATATAAACTTTACAAAACTTTTTTTTTTGTATTGGGTTTTTAATGTAACCGTTTCTTATACTAAAATTTGCAGAACGCAGCGAAAATGAGAACGACTGTGTCTTTGATAAAGCGTGAAGAAAATGCTGATATGTGCAATTCTCTTACTGCTATAGCGAAGGTAAAATTAGCCTTGATTCATAATGGCTTAATGCGGGTTGCATACATGTGCCTGAAACACTGGAATGTCCTCTTAAGTTGATTGATGGAACACGAACCAAGCTCTTACAAATAGTAAAGAAATGCCAATGTTAAAGTGGTTCAAGAATAAACTTGGGAGACATTACACTAACTACTCGAACATCTCTCTGGGACGTTGTACTAATACATCTGCAAGATCTAACTGCTGTCAGGTATCGTAATTTTGTAAGCAAAGTTCTTGTCACTTCGTTCCCTGTAGCTTCATGTTACTGAAGGCCCAGGAGGACTTCTTACTGGCAGATAAACTGCTCGGTCTCAAAAAGAACATCTGACTAATGCCTATCTGTAAACCGGGGATATTGCATATATGATCTAAGACTGATAGAGCTTATGTGCTGTAAGAAAATAAGATAATTCGCGTCCTAAAAGTTCACCTAGACGGTCTCCGTAGCGTAGCTGATTAGGCGCAGGTCTACGGTGCAAGATCTCCTGGGTAAGAATTCTGGCTTGGGAACGGATGTTGTGCTGTCCATTCACATCACTTCACTTCATCGGCTCTTAAGGCCTTGCTCTTTAGTTTTGCATTGGTTTCTAAAATATTTTTTTAAACGCAAAAATTATACATATATCAAAAATTCATTCTGGCAGTTTTAACACTTATATATCACAGTTTGTATATGAATTTTTCTGTTGCAATACACCAAAGGGATTTTTAAATTTTTGCCCCTGAAATATAATGTATCTTGTCAAAATAAGCCAAAATAAAGCAAAATAATTGTTTGCTACCAAACGGTACATTATTTAAAAAAAAACGCTCTGGCAAAATTATGTATTGTATGACTGTACAAAGTCTCAAATTTTTTCAAAGCATTTGGTTAAAAAATATTAGAGTTATTTTCAATTGTTTGAAATAAATGAAAGATCATGGCCTTAAGATCTCGTTGTTAAAGGGACGTAAAACTCTCTCACCTCACCTAAGTTTACTCTTCGTTGCTTGCGTGCTACTCTGTTGAGAATAAGTGTTAATGACGCAAATTGTTAATTGGTGTATTATTTTGGAGCACGCAACGTTATTGATCTTACAGCATAGGCCATTTTCTGTACGTGTGTGTTTGTAACAATATGTTTTTGTTTAAACCGAACATGCATTGGTTTGTCATTAAAATTATCTAGCATGATACGTTGATATATTATACCTATTTATGCTTTATAATTTAATGTATTTCGGTGCTACTTTTTTTCTATCACAGGAAGAACGCATTTCTCTTTCTTGTCCAATTCTGGATGTGTGAATATTTAATTTGGTTGCTGATGTCCGTTCAATGTGACTTGAGCCAGTCATTTGTTGGTTGTGTAATTACAAAGTCATAATTTCGGAATGTTTTCACACCTGTTAATGTGCAACTGATGTTGTGGTCACTAAAGGGTTTTACAAAATATTATGTTTCGAATTTAATCATCCTTGAATTCCTAAGTAACTATTTTGTCCATCATTCTGAAGGCTGCTAAATGAAACGGTTACCGACAGTCCATATGAATGACTCCCGAAAAAACAGTAATATTTACATAGTTTGGGTAATTACTTTAGCTTCATTTCAACTCGTCGACTTTCTTTTTTTCAGCTAGCTACATTGTGGGTCAGAACATCTACGCTATAATTGCAACGAAAGTTATCTCTTTCAACATGACACAACCTCTAGGGAGTTGGTATGACGAGGTGCAGTACTTCAATAAATCAACAATTTCGCCTTTCGTGTGAGTTTTTTTTTATTTTATAATTTTAATCACTATGAAATATACTTTTTAACAATGTATTATTTATTGCGTAAGCGGTATACGTTTCAAATGTTGGATACTATTACATGCTGAGACAAAATGAAATGAAACAGGAATTATTTTTATAACTTAATTTTCTACACAAACAAAATATTTGTTTTCGTTGTAACGAATTAATTCTCAAAGACTTCCATTGAATTATTTTTTATGTAAGTGAACTAATCAATTACTTGCCTAAATGCATTTGTAACTAATGATATGATCGTATCACTACACGCTGAACTGTGAAATAAAGTCTTGCAATTAAATTGTGAATTTATTCGGCTTCATTAATAGTGGCTTACCTAATACTGGTAAACAGATGAACGATTACGAGTAATCTTTGCACGTAAAAAAAATCATATTATTTAGGTTTATGCCACATTAATGATACTAACAAAACTGTTCCAGCAAAACAATTATTTACTGAGCCAAGAAAAGCGATGTCAGTAATTGAACGTATTGACGATTCCTATGTACCATGCCGGTACAAATTTGTAGTCGATATTTAAATACCGTAAATTCTTAATTCTTATTTATTTCACTTATGTATTTATTTACACATGTTACGTCCTCTCAAACAGCACAGGGTCTTAGTATAGGAACAAATGGGGAAGTGGCGAGGAGTCAGTCAAGGAACCATTCTAGCATTCACCTGGAGTATTTTCGGGAAACCCTGGAAAACCGAATTCAGAATGACCGGAGCCGGGGATCGAATCCGAATTCTCCCGAATGCGAGGCGAGTAGTTTACCACTGCTCTACTTCTCTCGGTTGTCGTAGTTAAAAACAAAAAGTTTTTGTGATGGACTAGTGAACAGTAAATAACAACCGCTCTAGTCAGTCTGGGGACCTGAAATCCAAACAAACAATGCTAACTCCAAAATTTGAGAATTAGCAAAAAAAAGTAATTTATTTATTGTGTGCATTTGTTTCTATCTGAAATATGATACTAATAGGAGTAAAATATTGTATTTTAGTTAGTAAAATATTTCACATGGGTAAAAATGCACGAGAAGAATAATACATTAGTTTTTATTGTTGTTGTAGATTCATTATGTAATTTTTTGGTTTATTTGTAATTTACAATTTTTTAAATGTTTTGCACATACCAGCTAAGTTGTTAAGGATGCTCCCTCCGGCGCTACCATGTACTGGTGTGTGTGCCCATGGTGTGGTCTGCGAGCGAGGCCGGGGCCGACCCTTACAGCGAATCATGTTGCAGGTACCTGGAGGCGGCGAGCCACTACACACAGATGGTGTGGGCAGACAGCCGCTACCTGGGCTGCGGCTTCATCGTCTACACGAACAGTAGTACGAGCAACGTGTGGCACACGATGGTGTGCAACTACGGTCCTGCGGGCAACTACCTGGGAGATACTATGTACACCAGCGGCGATCCGTGTACAGCATGTCCCAGCGGAACAAACTGTAGCACAGAATATACGGGGCTGTGCGCCTAGGACGTCACATTATTCACTGAAGACTTTAAGAGGTCGGTATACAGCAACTTTCATCGCCATCTTTTTATTTTTCATTTGCACCACATATTTTTTTTTCTTATTTTAGACACCAAATGTAACAGAAATTGGCTCTTACGAAAAATTTTTGAGTTGGTTTTAGTGTCGTCCTTCAAACGGAAACATCCAAGCTTTGGCTGAAACGAGCCATTACGCAAAAACTATGCAAAATAAAAATTTTACTAGAGGAAAATTTGGTGCATAAAACAAAAAAAAAAAAAAAATAATAAATAAATAAATAAAAATACCGGTACAAATATAAAAATTAAAAAAATGGTGATGAAAATTGCGGTATACCGCGCCCTGTTTCATTACTAAATACACTGGGAAATCGCGAAAATATGTATCACAATATCCAATAAACTGCTGTATCTTAAGGACGCTCTGTGGGAGAAAAATCTTAATTTTATTTTTGTATAAAATATGGTTAGTTTTGTAGACAGTACTTGAGAGTTCTTTTTCCTCTTACAAAAAAAAATTATCTCAGCCAGTTTTCCCACAATGACATTAAAAAGTCAAAATTTGCATATTTTTACTTTCTACAAAACTTTAAAACCAATAAACATATTCAAATTAAAAAAAAATTACATCACATCAACATGTTACGCTCTACGGCTTGAAGCACATAAAAACACGTTATAAAATGTCTATTTATTAAAAACAAAATTTCTAAAAGTAAAGAAATAGCAAATTTTATTTTAAATGTTTTTTTTAATACAAACATTTTTTGTAACGGGTTTTTACATAACTCTTTTAGTAGCTTGGAACATGCAGATATAATGTGAATTATTAAATTTCATTATGTTTATTGGTTTTCAAGTTTTGTAAGAAGTAAAACTAAGCAAATTTTTATTTTGGAATGTCGTTAAGGGAAAACTGGCTACGCTAAATTTTTTATAAGAAGAAAATAAACTCCCAAGCAGGGTCTATAAATCTAAAAATATGTCAAAATTATAAAAATTGTAACTTTATCACCACTTGAACATTCTTAATCGTTAATTGTGACACATGGGGAAGAGTTTTGGGGAAAATCACACCTTACGTTCTGTGTTAAAAATCTATGTAGTTATTGCTAGGCCTGTTAGAGAGAGAAATATTGATTCAAATAATTTATAGATAACCTTTATAACACGTTGGATTCTAGTGCAGACAGCCAATTTTTCTGCTTATTTTCCAGTGTCTCTAGTAATTGGGTCATCGAACATGTAAAATATTATTATAAACGGAAATTCGCCGATTCCCTTAGGTTTTCATCAGTTATGAATGGAGAACATTTTGCATTCTAAACCAGTACAAAACTATAGTTAGTGAATATTTACATACACCGATTTAGAGAGCAGAATCTTGAAAAGTGAGCGAGTGATAGAGTTTTTGTGTGCAAGTATTTTTCTTTCAGTTTTTGAGTGTAAGTAGAGTCTTAATTTCGGTTATCTTAGGTTAAGATTTAAGCTTCCTATGCGAGTTGTTTTGGTGGTCTGTCTTGTGTGTATATTTTGTACATGTTATTTGCCCTAATAAACACATTTCCGTCCACATCATAATATGGTTGTATTACTCATTCGAAATCCCAACCTCACTAATTGTTAGGTATACACAAACGAAATGTCAATGCTTTATCCGACTGGCTATTGTACGCTGTGGGTCGTTAGCTATTGTCCACTCCTTATCCTGGCATATTTGTTATAAATTAGCAATGACAAACTAAGAACTGTTTGCCATCTTGCAATAGCTACACAAATATGTTGCCACAGAGTGACTAATCAAATTTCTTATATGAAGTTATCGGCTATAAGGAATCTTCACATTTCATTAAGTACGTTTTAAAGTCAATTAAAATTAAAAAAAAAAAATTACGACGAATAAAGGATGGTTCAACTTGCGACTTTTGTAGTTCCTTGAAGCAAAATTATAAGACGTGGTAAAATATAGCAAAAATAAAATATAGTTTTTCCCAATGCATGCAAGTGTTTGAAATTGGTAAGTATAGGCTTAGCTTATGGTAGGAAGAAAGTTGCAATCTGACAGCTACGTGATTAGTAAAAGTAAAAATTTCTAAATGAAAACCCGAATCTGTTGTATACGGAGCACGTCTATAGGCAGTTCGGGATAAAGTGAGCACTCAAAAAAAACCCTGCTAAAGTTCTATTTTCAACCTATTTGTATCCTTCCGCGTGTAACGGCTGACGCCGGGAAATATCTAACCTCTCTAGATTGGTCACTTGATGTTTGCGCGTAAAAGATAAAAACTGTAGTTAGTGTAAATCGATACTGTTTGATTTAAAAAGTTTATTATTACATAAAATACGTTTATGACAGTTTCGATTGACTTTGTTTCACTACTGTTGAATTAAAACAGTAAAATACACAGAACTATATTGCGTATTTTCGCTGCCAACCATACAAGTAGTAGAGCCGCTGTAGTTAATGTTGAACTATACGCAGTAACGGCTAATGATATTTTTCAAATGTTAAAATTTTAGTGCTTACTTTATCCCGAACGACCTATAGTGAATTTATTAACGTTTGATATTCAATGTGTTTGGTCTTTAATTTCTTAATTAATATTTGGACCAACTTATCCGTAAGAATAATACCACTAGCCGATGTTTGTGGTTTGCTGCACTTACACCAAAAGCAGAGATCATGGTAATTTTCAACCATACTATCTTTCCTTTTCTTTCCTAGCATCTCTGTATGGACGGCAATGTTATGGTAAGTTGAATTTACCTATTTTAGTGAAATTTAACCTAGTGAGTATTTAGTTGTATATCTGCATCACAATAAGTAGTTACGGAAAATTAATGCCAAAAAATTAACGCACTATTATATTTGTGTATTTCTAACTGAAATTTATGAGTTTTTGACAAAACGTTTTGTAAAGTGCACATATCGTCGCTGACAATGAATAAATGTAAATTCCTCGACAAAAATGTCTTGATTCCATGAAGTTGTACAAGTTGGCTACGTATCCTTAGCAGAATTAACAGTTATTTAGAAGAGATAAAAAGAGGCAGCAGACTGAGAAAGAGAGATAATGAAAAATAATGTATTGTTGAGCATATTTGTAGAAGGAGAACTTACGTACAAATATAAAGCTGACAAAACTGCAAATACTATACGCACATGACTTTTTTTGACGTAGATATCTGGGGTTTTCAGTATTTCTGATATCATAAAATAACCGCTAACACTCGCCTAAATCGTATTGAGAGTTACGGAATGTTAATGACCGCTAAAAAATTTGGCTATTACTGATATGTAATAAACTGGTATTCTCTTAGGCTATTACTCAAGGTCACGGTCTAAGAGGAGGAGGTCTTGACACTGCATATGTTCTCCAGCAAGAGAAAGTGACCCCTTCATGTCGCCGAGCGCTAGTAGTAATTTGGTGGAAGATTTGTCTTGTTTACATCACGCATTTTACCATTTTTTGCAATTATTTATGTAAAATAATGTTAATAAGGTAAGCTGATATAGTACATCCATGTTCCGTGTCCGTAAATGCATTGGCATGCGTGGAACTGTTTGTAAAAGTAGTCTGAAAAAATATATTATGTATTTTTGTTTTAAGTTAACCCATTCGAACAAAAACTATCATTTCGTGCCCAACAAAATTTTAGAATCGTTGATATGTGCATCTACATGTGGAAGATTGAAAAACTGAATTTCATAGTTGAAATAAAATGTGTTCCAATACAAAATTATGTTCCCATTTTTTTCTTCGATATAATACTCGCAATTCCGGTAACAACTTCACATTTTAAGCTAAGCCAAATACAAAAACAAGACAAATCTTCCACCAAATTACTACATTTTATTCCTCAGTGTCAAGACCTCTACCTTCATAGACCGTGCTCAAGGTGTATGATATACATTTAGCATTATTAATATGTTAGTCTGTGACTTCTAGCTCAGTGTCATTTTGAAAAGTAAGGTAAATAGCTTTAAGGGGCCTCCCTACGTAGAATACGTTTGTGTGTGGTGAGGCACTAACTGTAAGAGCGCCATTTACCGGGGTATGTAGTGTATTATCGCCTCTCCGTGCAAGCCACTCAGCTGGCGTGCAGTGCTTGACAATTATCCTTTTTACTATGGGACTTCAAGCGGCGACCACATAGTTATATTTATGGATGGCATGGTTCAAAGCCTAACGCTTGTTTCTGTAGTTCTGTTTTTCGAATCGTGTTGTTTATGTTCCAAACACGGCAGTCTGAAAAATCCATTTTTGGCTGTTTTGAGGGGCCAGAAAATTATGTCTCTAATAAACTATAGCGACATTGTTTGAAGTGTGTGTTCCTTTCGTAGATATACAGCTATACTGTGCGTTAAATAGTTTCGTCAAAAAGAGAATAGTCGCAACACACTGCAATGCATTTGAAGCGCAGGTAGAGAGACCACTTAAGGTGAAAATTTTAGCCAAGCGCACATCCAAATTTTTATTTAAAATGAAAGAAAGAGAGGATCTTACCCATTTTCAGGTAATGTTTTTTTTTTTAATTATAATTTTTACGGTATTTTCTGACAGTTGAAAATAATTGCTGAAACTGAAGCTAATTATGTTAAGCAATAATGAAGGAAACGCAAAACGATTATATGAGCATTATTTTTAAGTTGAGAAAATGTACAGCTGTCTCAATATTAATTTTTTTATATGTAGGGTCACGGGTTTGTGGAAGAAAAAAATTTATGAACAAACATGCTTCAACGCATTACGCTAACGATTGTACTTCTGCCTCATGATTATTTGCAACAAGTAGGTATTTGTTAAGAGGCGTCGCTTATTAGACTAAGCCTATAAGAATTAGGTTAATGCTGTAACATACGTCTGTGATATGGTGGTAAATCCCCAAAATGCTGAGAATTAAAAACATCGAATCACAACTGGTGCAAAATTCTTTTCTCCTAAAAATCAATGGGTTTACCTACGCGATTTAATACTAATCACAAATATATGACACTATAACTTGTATAGCGTTATATAAGAATGATAAATATTACAAAGCGTATGTAAAGCCATTGTATGCATTATTGAGCTCACATACATACATATATACATACAAAAAATTTATATGTGAGTTTGTGTACGTGTGTGTGTGAACTCAATAATGCGTACAATTTACTGTCACAACTCGAGACCTGAACAATTTTGCATTTTACTTTCGACACAAGCTAAAATTCCAATTAAGTTAATGACACTTCTGCAACTGGACGTTGAATTATTTTATACCTACAGGAGGGCGCTCAGCAAATGTAAAAGGGCCAGCTAATCGCAAGTCAAATCACGTGTTATGACTGTGCTAGGGAGCAGCCAATGATCAGCTGTTGTCTGAGTGTACAAATATTTCTGGAGGCAGGCTTGCAGGTCAATGAACCCGCGAATCTTTTCTGTCTATAGTCAAAGCCTAAATTCAGTACTTTCCAGGAAAATGTTTACACCATCTGTACGGTATACACAGTTGTCATAAAAATATTTTCTGCAGATTCAGGCATGTTTGCCGGCTTCTTATTCTCCAGAACACTATCCTCTTCCTAGCCAGATACTACAGTACATGAAGATATACACAGAGAAAAAGGTTTGTTTGAGTCAACCGCACACACAGATATATGTATATATGTATATATATATATATATATATATATATATATATATATATATATATATATATATATATATATATATATATATA